>JAHZNK010001383.1:0-17651 GCA_027744615.1 Lepidocyrtus cf. nigrosetosus NNG-2020 | reverse complement strand
ATCTGTCAAGGCATTTTTGACTTCTCGTGGGAACGGACAGACAGACGGACAGACAGACAGACAGACAGACAGACAGACTAACACATCGATATCATGACTAGCTCTTCGAGCTAGTAATAACGTCTACAAAATATTAACATTATTACATAACATCATCTGTCTCCTCTCCAGCGGCAATGCACCATCATAATCACGTCGGCCACCAGCATGCAGCCGGCGACGTCGACCTCTCTTCTACTCTTTTGCCAAAAAAATGTGCACGAAAACTAGGAAGAAAATCATTTCTTGTCCTTATTTTACAAAAAAGGATAATGTCAAGTCAGGAATAGAAACTGGTGGTGGAGGGGCTTCTCGGAAAAAAGGAGCACATTCCCTTGCCACCGCCATCATCATCGTCATCCTCGCTCGCCCGCATATATATACATCTGACTAGCTTAAGCCGTTAACTTTGAATTACATATTTATATTTATAAAGAAGTTTCATTGTGAAAAGCTGCGAAGCTGCTCCTGCATAAGCCCTCGTTTTTCTCCCTTTCTCTTTGTAATGGATATAATATGTAATGCACCATTTTCACTCCTTTTTTATTATTGTTGCGTTTTCCCTTCTCCATTTTCCTCCTTGTATTGGATTATTTTCTGCTGGAAAACCAAACTAAGCTTCTTTTTGTGTAGCTATGTGTAGAGAGAAAGTCGTTCTTTTTCTAAGATAAAGAAAATGGGTGCATGCCAACACTAACCTGACAAGTGAACCTCCCCAAGTGTCAGACACAATATATATCCATACAAACCCCTGAAAAATATTCAACTGAATTTTCTCCAAACTTTTTTAAACTTGGAACTGGTGCTTTTACTACAATTGTGAATCACTTTGGAAACCTCCCTTGTACAAAGATCTTATGACGATGATGATTGTGATGTCGATGATATCCTGCTGGTGATGTGACTCTTTTTTTTACTGAGCCAGTATATATTTTTTATGCAGTAGTTTCCCTCTCTTGACTTGGCTACATTCACAGTGTGTACATATGGTGCAGGAGAGTTGTTAGAAAATTCTCTGACTTGACCCTCTTCTTCAACTTCCAACCCTCACTTTCCAACAGGGAAGTGCAGGAAAAAAGAGCAAGTGTACAAGATAAATATTTACTAAACCAATTGTTCTCTTCTCTCTCTATTTCTCTCACTGCTCATTCATCCCAGCCACTAACTTCCTCCCAGACACGCAGTATCGATTCCATTACAAAATTCTAATGTCACCACTGCTATTTTCACAAAAAAACGGCTATCCTCACTTCCTACAATTCAATTCACACCGAAACAAGGAATGGACACGTGGACACAACGATACAATTTTGTCCAACTTTTTTTTCTTCAATGAACCTTTCCCAATTTATTTTTATTTCGTCAAAGATCTTAAGTTGATATTGGTGATGCTGATCTACTGTAAATATTTGTTGGATTCCACAAGAAAAAGCAAACTTTTTCCACAATTTCCAACACTTTTTTTTACCCTCCCTTGATACAAGTTTCGTTTACATGGATACAACTTACAAAATCAATTATAATGGATTTTTTAAACTCAAAATCAATCTTCAGTAAAACTTTTTCATATTATTTTCGTAATTTAAAAAAGTTTACATCGTTTTTAGTAATGAAATTTGATGAAGAGATATATTTTTTTAAAGTTAATGAAAATAACGATGATTGAGATGAATAACGACAAATTAGAGAATGAAATTACCATTTTTCCTCACAGAAAAACTGGGGGAGCAAAATTGGAGACGTCACCACCATTTTAACTCACGTCTGTCTAGAGTTGAAGGCTTATTTGCATAGTTGATTGAAACCAGTTGAGTTGAGAGGTGGAGGGGGGAGGGAATGGGAGGAACAAGACAAGAAGACATCACCACCGTCATTACAATCATCATGACAAGGGAAACGGCAGCAGTAAGAGTAAATTTACGACAATGACGACGATAAGGGTCCTCTCTCTCCGTGTCATCTAATCATGTGACTTGAATTCAGACAGACAGAAAGGGAGAGAATTGAACGTGATATGACTACATCATGCCTACTTCTTCCCAGTCACAAAAATAAATCTATTGATTTGTTCATCTCATTAAGACTCAAATTGGAAGAGTGGAAAATGAAAAGCTGAGAAAGAAAGCTCCGTTTTTAAATCTCTTTTCTCTGCATTCATGATTTCCTGACAAAGAAGCATGTTTATCTCTTTCCGTGGAAGACAAAACAGTAGAAAAATGCATTTTTTCATTGAATTCAAACCTGTTTGAGTTGAAAAATGAGAATCCACATAATTTTATCCTCTTCAAAATAAACCTTTGCAATAAATACTGGAATGCAAAGTGCCACATGCTGAGGTATTTCCGTGAATGGATTCCCCTCTTTTTTATCTATCTTTACAAATCCATTTCAAGTCAAACACAAGAATTACTCACTTTTCCCAGTTTTTTTCCCTTCTACGCACTCTTCTTATCACCTTTCCTTTCAATAATTTATATTGACAAGGGAAGCAAAAGTAAATCTTTCTTTTCTGATTTCAAATTATCAACGATTCAATGGCTTTTTTTAAGAAGGGGATATCCAACTACAATTTCCCTTGTTTTAGAAAGAAGGAAGCTCCCCTCCTTCCCCATTCCAATCTAGTATTATCCAAAAAATGTAGGGAACGCACCTTATTAGCTCTTTTTTTTAATAAGGTGTGCCAACAAACGAGAGATATTTACGGTTGTGATGGCAATCTCGTTGATGACGAAGGAAGGAAACCCTCCAGTAGCTTCCTCGTCATTACAGCACCCCCACTCATATTCTCTTAAGGAAATACACAGAGGTGGTTACACTAAGCACCTGTTACTTGATTCCGAGTAACTTATGTAACTCGAACTTTCTTTAAAATTACGTCAAAAGCCGAGGATAATGCCTGAGGAAAATAGAATTGAGAATCCATTTCCCATCCTTATGCCTTTCTAAAAGGTAATCCTTATCCTCATTTATTCTCATTCTTGTTTCAATAATGGCCTTTTTTATTTCCCTCTCCTTCTCCTACAAACTACTAAATCAATTGGAATATCTTCCCAGAGAATATTTTCAAGATGCAACTAAATTGAATACAAGAATTCGCTATACTAATTCAGTTCATGTACGACTTCTAATATTTTAACCAACTTTCTTTACAGCTGCATTAGTTTGGATGCATTTTTCTCTAAAAGCCAAAAAGAATAAAATTTTGTATTTATTGGCATCTTTCCACGGATTTGAATATTCTCAAAAAGCTTTTCGTTTAAAAACAAGACTGAAAAGGACTCTAAAAATATCCCATTCTTTATACATCAAAACCAGAAAGTTTTCTTTTGTATTATTTTACTCAGCTTTCACAATAATTTTAGAGTTGGACTAGTATAAATAGAAACAAAAGAGAGAGGGGGAGAAAATATATTACAGTGGCGAAACACTTAGTCAAGCGGTGTATCAGCGGGGAAACTGTAATGGGAAAGTAAGTTTTTTTTACATTGCGCCATCACCATCATCTCTTTTGCTATCAACACGGAAAAACAGAAGTGTAGTAAAAAAAGGGAAAGCAACAACAAAATCAACCTCAAAAACCAAGTCCAACATTTTATGTCTTTATTGCCTTTCTCTTACGATTACTGTCCGCCGCACAGGGGGAGGAAAAGTAGGAAAATCGTAGAAAATCCACTGAAATAAACACACGCCTAAGAAATTACAAAAAAAGCGGGAAAAGTAAAGTTTTTTCGTTTATAGTCACTTGACAGAAAAACCTTTGAAGTATTGCATGCTATTTGCGTTTTTCTTAAAAATAGCCAACAGCTGATCGTAAGAAATATTTTTAAAACTTTTTTTTAAAAAACTTAAGCAATCGTAAACATTATTAAAACCAATTATATTAAAAGGTAAACATTCCAAGTTTTGCAACGTCTCATCTCCTTAAAACAATTTACCTATGCAGAGTTTAAGCAAAAGTTTTACATTTTATACATTTTTAGATGAAAAAGTGAATCTTACATAAATACCATTTAAAAAATAAACGAAATGAGAAGTGCAAAAAATATTTTCAAACAACAAGCACAGTTGGTGACTTTTGCAAGGGAAAGAAAGCCGTTAAAAAAAGAAAGTATTTTGGGAGGGGAGGAAACAACAAGTTCCTTTTTTATTTCTTCCTTTTCTCATAAATACTTTGATGATTAATAAATATTTTCTAACAAAACAGCAACAAACAACACAAGCGGAGTAAGTTTTGCACAAAAATCCATCCATAAACAATGTTTTTGCTTTGCTGACACGTCAGAAACAGCAGCAACAGGAGTAATAAAACTCAGCTAATTATTGCAAGGGGAAAGTAATGACCAAACGGAGAGTTCGAAGACGCCTAACTTTTTTCCCTATGTTTCTAGGATTAACTTTTTATTAGCAAAGTTCCAAAATCGTATGTTCCTTGTAATAAAAACCATTTTACATGCTGTACACGTCACAATTCAAATACTTTTTTCCTATTTTCGCTATTTTATTGTTTTAGAAAGTGATACGCCTGATAATGCAAATCAAAAAAAGTTTTCAATTTCAAAAAGAAATACAATCCTTTAACAGTTTAAAGCAAAAACACCGTAGATTTTATATTAGAAGCCCAGCTCATATTTGTCGATAAAAAACCATTCCATTGGTATTTGAGGCAAGACTGGTGAAAGGGGGCATCAAGTTAGGCACCGTAAACGGGATAAATAACATTTTTGCTTTTTTCCTTTCCCACTCAATAACAAAAGTAAATATTTGCGTAGCTGATGTACACAGCTGATTCTTTTTAGTGGTCGATCCCTTATAAATATTAACTACGTAATAAATACTAAAAACTTCTTTTAAACTCTTAAAAATACTTTTTTTAACAATTTGTACGGCAATTCTGAGGAAAATTCTCAGTATTTTACAAAATGTAAGAAAAATTCCAAATTTTTTAGCACCAGATTCGATAAAAGTCAAGAAATAAAGTTCCGCACCAAAATCAAACAAGGTCCACCACCTTTCCAACTTTCTTTTTGAGGGCGAGAGGGAGAGAAAAGCACGTGAATTTTTGTTTGTTTGATGAAAACAGCTCTGCCACAACAAACAAGGGAAAAACAGACACAAGTTTCCCCAATAAAATCCTTTTTATCTTTAATTTACTGACTGAAAAGGTAATAAAAAATCAGCTGTTTTTTTACTAATTACCAAAGTAAATGTCGCAAAGATAATTAACTTATTTTTTCTTTGAAAAATTAACAGTGTATGGTCGTGCTCCAATTAAAATCTCTTTTTATTATTAAATTTTTAGTTTTCAGTCACTGGGATTGCAAATTACCTTTTGTTTTTGTATAAAAACTGTAAAAATAGAATCATGTCCTTTTCAATTAAATACTGTCCTATTTTTTTAAATGTCATAAATTGTTAAAATATTGTCTTATATTGGTTGTCCTGTGCTGAGAATATATTATAACGCTTGAGAATTATATTTTATTAAAGTGTAACGGTTCCTTTTGATTCTCTAAATAGTTTTTTATAGAGAACTTATTACCGTTAAGTATGTGTTAGGCCACGTGACAATAAAAACGAAAGTTTAAGTCTTTTTTAACACTTTTAACGACACAAACAACGAAATTTGCTAACGATCAAATAATAACCATAACAATACTAATTAAATAGTGCGTAACAAAATGGGGGATGATGACAAAAGTATATAAAATAGGAACAATTTCAACTCCTTCTCATTACTCCTTTAACAATCAACACTACCACGACCACCACCACCGGGTCACCAACAAAACAAGAAATCCGAGTAGCACTCAACTCAAGTTAAAAAAGCGCGCGATCCTTGAAAATTTTTATATTTTATGCATTTTTTTAGACGAAAAAGGGCGAGAAAGTTATTTTTTGGTGTTTTGAGAGAGGAGCGCGGTGATGATTGTAAGTAGGGAAGTAAAATGTAAGCACGTTTTTACTAGAGAAAGTATAAAAGAGTCGGAAAGAAGAAGAGGCCATAAAGTAATAACAATAGAGAGAGCTCCTTTTCCCACCACCGTTCTTCAGTACACTTTCACTTCATCATCATCATCATCATTTTGAAACATGGTGTGTACCACCATCAAACCACCACCACCACCTCTTCTTTCTCTTCTTTCTCTGTAGTTCTCTGTATATATATAAACAGCACATGCTCAACACACTCATTTTTTATTCCGTTTTTTCCCCGTCTTTCTCTTTTGGGGTTAGCATTCCTCTTCCACTACACTTTCCTATTTTATGCATTCACTACGCTACTTTTTGACTTGAAAAAACATCATTCACTGAACCAAATAGAAAAATAGAGGAGCACTCTCTGTATGTATTTTTCTTTCTCCCCTTTACCCCTTTTTATTATTATTAAACAAAGTGTGTGTGTTGGAGTAGATGTAGCAAAAGTGCTTTTTTCCCTTCTTTTGGAGTACATCGCTAAAAATATCAGGAATTCTTTCATTTCAGGAATTTCCCTTTAATAATTTCTGATCTGTAGACATGTGCAGCAAAAAAAATCTTTAAATTTTCTCCATAACAATAAAAATAAAGGAAGAATGTAATTTTCAAAAATTCTCGCAACAATGTCCGTTTTTTATTAAACTTCTTTTCCGGTTATTATCACCCTCTCATCGTTATCTTCCAGCAGCATACGTTCCAGAATGACCAAAGAAAATGATTTTATAGTCGGGGAACACCCTCAAAAAATGTTAAAATCTTAGAATTTGTTCTATTTTCACAGAATCTTTGAGTGGCTTTGGCTTTCTGTCATTATAGCCAGTGGGCTTATCTGGAGGGAGAATATTGAAGGATGAGTATTTGTTCCCAGCAACATTCTATGATCATCCCACATTCACAGAGTGACAGTTTAAAAGCTCTTTCAGCAAGACGTGCATCATGTAACAAGCTTCGTTTCTTCAGCTTTCTCCAGTCAAGTTTTTACGACTTTTTGACGACATCATTATCAAAGATTAGCTTGAATATTGCAGCTGCTCAAACCCAATTTAATAAATCCAATCATTTGCTATCCTCTCCTCACACACATCATCATCCCCGTTACCCCGTCTCCCTTGCCCTTGCCACCACCGCAACGACATGCTCATCATCAAATCCAAACTCTCATCAAAATAGATCCTCTAATCAACACATACCACACACTGAAAAAATTCTATAAAATCCACCAACCTTTAACTTTCTCCCTTTTTTTCTTATTTCTAGCTTTTTTAGGTTAGTCAAACTCTGTTTTACAGCCTGTCCTCTTGTCCTGACGTTTATTTCAAACTTTTCCAGATATTTTAGAGATGTCATAAGACCCCCGTCGCCCCTACCACAACCAACCCGCCACAGAGCTTAATAATCTAAAGAATGTCATAAAAACATGTCACATCCTCCTATAAAAACGGACTCTTGTTACTCCCTATTTTTGTTGAATTGAGCATTTTACGTATTTATTTCAGACGATCTTCCAAAATAGAAACGCATTTTTCTACATTTGAATTTTTCAAAAAAAATTACAACCTGAGCAAATAAAGCGGTAGGATTCACTCAAATTGAATATCTCCATAGACATTGACGGGAGTGAAGGGAACAAGTCAGATTTATTTATTATCTCGTCCTTTTTCTAAATGGATTTTTATATTTCTTTCCTGGAGCGTTCAACTTTTGGATTTAAAAATGTGACTGATTTCAGAAATAATGAATACTCGGAAATGAATCCACGTCCTTTCAAGTGTTCCGAGACTTTTTCTCTGGGGACGTTTTGTGGAGTGAGTGGAACGCACACACACGCAGGAAAAAATAACTTCCGATAAAAATATCTTCACATAAAAACCTTGTACTTTGGTATTAAATTAGATTTTGGTTGTTCCATTAAAGGAAAAATTGGAAGTGTCAATTCTTTCAATATTTTTGATACTTCCATCATCCTCCTTCCTTTCCTTTTTCCTCCATTCCTATTTTTACTTTGGATCGTTAAACCTCGCAAAAACTGGATACCCCCACAGTAGGGCAATATAATGAGCAGTAATAACCTTCATAATATTATCCTTCCCCGTAAAAAAACCTCTCTACAAATTACGAATCTATATTTGGTTGACTTTAGAGGTTAAAAAAGATAATGAACTCCCACCTTTTACCCTCTACTTACAACAGCGTCATTTATCTTACGGGTTTTACGGGGATTTTTATCAGAAGGAAATAAAATTTTATAGAGAATCATTGTCAAGATCAACTTTCAATTCATCTCTCCAGCATCAAATAAACTCTGCGGGAAAATACGTTTAAAATAAATGTAGCTCATTTGTAGTTGTAAGCTGAGAAAGGTGAATTTGTAGAAATGTCAAAACATTCCTTTCCTTCCAAAATAGTAAATCTTTTGAACAACTTTCCTTGTCCAGTGAGCAATTCCATTGCGTTTATTTACTCTCTGATTTATTTTTATTATTTTAAAACGACTTTCTCTCTCTCTCTCGTCATCATCTATTACGCTAATAAAGCCAAACCGCTGTTTAAACCCATCAAATTTATAGTTTTATACCCCACTCTCCGTCCACTTCAGTTTGTACAACAAAACGCGTATTTATAAAAGGAGCTTAATAATTCAAGGTTAAAACCGTGTAGGAGGAAAGAGTGATCCCACTTGAGTGAGTGATAGCCTAGCACAAGGCATTAAAAACATGTTGAACTCGCTATTCCTCCATTTCCATTTTCGTTCAATAACGTTTTTCTTGTATTGGCTTTCCCTTGTGGTTTCCCCCTCTTTTCCCTGCATTCCTCTTCTTTTTAGCTGCATATGTGCATACATTTTACAAAATATCAAAGAGAAAACATAATCAGTAAAAACTAACTTTTCACTGCCGTCCTTGGCTAAAAGTAAAAGCAGATCTTGTAAAAAAGGACGATGACACGTCATCATCCATTTCTTTAATATTTTTACGATTTTTCCATTTTTCTTCACATCTCCGGCTTCCGCAAAAAAAATCTCAGAAGTCAAGCTATAAGCGTTTGGAAAAAATGAAGTAAAAACGTGCTTTCTATCATCACCACAACCACACGACATCCTCCTTTCAAAACCCTCCAAAAGAATCCTCCTGTGGAGACATACAAAAGGAAAAAATCCAGGGAATATATATACACCGAATAATATCATGACACGGTATTCTTTTTCTTTACAAACTTAACTATCATAATCACATGGTTACGCAACAAAGCCACACTCTTTTTCACATAATTTAAAGAACCAACAAACTCCAAAAACTACCTTTTGTAAATAAAAAATCCTTTTGTTTGCAACGCACTTTCTCCTTTCTTTGAAAACAAGTTTCTTTAGAAGTTTTCTAAACTTTGTAAAAAGACACCCGAATTAGAAGTGTAAACCTTTTTCCGTGGATAAATTATACTTAATTCACTTTAATGAAAGTTTTTTCATCTTTTTCTTTATTACTTTCTCAACAACAAACTTATTTTTCTTTTGCTAAAATGAGGGTGACAATTTACAATAATGAACTGGATTCTAATTTGACTGCCTCACTGCCTACTTTTCAAAACTTTTATGAAAAGGTGTTAAATTAGTGAGAAAATTCAAAGAATTTTAAAACTTTCTTGGCAAATCATACTTTAGACAGTTTGTTTTCAATATGATAAGCCGATAAAAAATCATTTTTATGGAAAATTGAAACAAAATCATTTTTTGCTTTAATTCTCCATCATCACAACCCTTTCCCCACGATGCAGTTTACACTTGTTTCTTATTGATTCCTTAATCTACTCCGCATGCAAAAAATAGTGGATTTCTGATTGCAGTCACTCCTGCAGCTCCTCCAGCAGTGCACAGTGGAAAAACTTTGGGAAACAATTTGAAAGAAATCTACGTTGCGTGCAAAGCTTCCACAAATCTCTGTGATTTCGCTCCAATGACCAATTTTCATCGTTCCAGCAACAAATGCTTGTTGAATAAGAAGAGACTCTACCGTTGTGATGATTTTCAAGGAAGGTGAAAAAGAAGGGAGAAAACCACTTCATCAATTTCTCTGCATTTCCACTTCATGCATAGCTACTTTCTAAATTAACACCGGAACACACTGTGTGTTTCTAAATAGTCTTTGTTGCAACACATGAAAAAACGAATTAAGAAACTTTCGTGTTTATTAAGAAAGGGAGAATTTAATTTTAACTTTATGCACACGCACATTATAAACCGTTATAAAACGAGCATTTCTCTAATCATCTAAAATCCTCGCCACCAGCCCAGATTTTCCGTCTGAGTCCTTGATTATGCTTTCTTTTTTCTATCTCTTTGCAAGTTCAAAGCTTAAATGTTGGCGTTGTGGGTGGATAAGTGCCCGTGTTTATGCCCTTCTTCTCTTCCATTCAGTGAATTGAATGCTTGTCTGATTCTCACTCTGGCATTGAAGAAACTCTTCCAAAAAACCACCTTTCACAATTCTCTCACTTCTCTGTCATCATCTTCATCAGCCTTTTCCCCCTAAAATGGATGTCTGTGATGATGAGATCAAATCACTCAAAATATTTTTTCTCAGCCCATCATCTTCAAACAGTAACGAGGAGTTATGCACTAGCTTGTTCTCAATTCTAATCCCAACTCAAAACGATGATGAGCTACATGCAACCCACTTCACAGATTTACTCAACCTTGCAAACACGCACAAAAAATATC
Source organism: Lepidocyrtus cf. nigrosetosus NNG-2020 (assembly GCA_027744615.1). NCBI lineage: Eukaryota > Metazoa > Arthropoda > Collembola > Entomobryomorpha > Entomobryidae > Lepidocyrtus > Lepidocyrtus cf. nigrosetosus NNG-2020. The sequence goes on along the minus strand of JAHZNK010001383.1, from coordinate 6,922 downwards.
AAAAAGTGGATAAAAATACAGAAAACCCAGGTTTTTATATATTTTTAAAGCTACATTGAATAAACCTTGTTTTTAAACCTTTTTTGAACTTTCCAGTGAAACAAGACGAGATTTATGAAGGATTTCAACTTTTCAAGAAAACACCAAAATGTCTGTCTAATCAAGCAATGATAAAATGTAGAGAGAAACCACGAAACAACTTTCCTAAATACTTTAACTTTCTCTCCTTCCAGCTAAAAAATAAGTTTTAAAAACTTTCTAAAACGGTGGACACTAAAAACAAAAAGTAACGGTGAGATCAGGAAAAGTTAAAACCCAAAAAATTGTCCTCCTGTCAACTAAAAAAGTTAAGCTGGGGAAAAAACATTCACCTGTAAGAGCCCCACCGGAAGGGAGAGAAAAATATTTCTCTGTTTTAATATAAATATGAAAGCTATATGTCACCAGGACAAAACAAAATTGAACATTATTGATAATTTCTCAGAAACTATTCAAATTTTCCCTAATTTATCAAAGCGTCAGTTACAACCAGATATAATGACAAAAAAGCAATTTTCTAGAAAAAAACGAATCCGATGTTTTTTCCTGGCTAGAAAACAAATTACAATTATTCTGCAAACCCACATCCTTCTTTCCGGAGCCAACACCGTGGTTTTTTTTCCTTGTAATAATCCGTCACTTTTTCACGTTTTCCTCCATCATTGTCACTAATCTAAACTATTTTCAATTAGTTCCCATTTCTACAATATTTCTTCCATTATGATATTACTTCCTAACTTTTTTACAAGAAAAATCTGTCATTTACGAAGAGGGACGATGGGACGTTCCCATTTATCTTCCTTATACAATTTACAAACATGTTTTATTCTCCATCTCCTTCCTGACTTGTTTGACTTGAGAAAAAAATTCCATTTTGATTATGAAAGTTGATGAAGCTTAATACTTGCTGGCAAAGTGAAAACGTGTAATAAAATGATAAGTTAACATATTATATACATCCATCCATCCATCCCTCTATTCAGGTTATGTGAGCGTGGCAAAGCGTAAATAAAATAAGCAACCTTCTCAGAATAGAAGAACGAGCAAGGATAAAGAAGGACAATGAGTAAATCTCTGCCAAAAATGGAATCTCTTTTGATGGGAACATTGGTTGGTGGTGATCGATATCAATGAATAGCGTATTTTACTCCTGGATAAACTTTTTCCCTTCCACTTCCTTATTCTCGAAAATCTTTACAGATTGATACAAGATTGGCCATACAAAGCCCAAGAGAAAAAAAGAGAATTGAAAGAAGTCCGGAAGAAAGAAGGGAGCCGTGGGACTGACAACCAAATGGAAACTATCAATCATACGGGGTAAAATAGGAAAAGCTCATAAAAAAGAATAAAACCCGGGAACAAACACGAGAATTCAACAGAGCAACAACACACAGGAAAGACCAAATAGCACGGAGAAAAGCCTTGTAATAATCAACATTTAATACTTTTTACAGATCACTTCTCCTCCATCCAATTCCACAAAAAATCTTTAAGACACAATCTTCATCTTCCATTCCTTTTCTGAGAAAAACAACAAAATAAATCCTTTCCTTAAAAATGATAAATATTTGAGGGTGCATTACTGTCGTGTAGTTCAAATAATGATTGAAAAATTTATCTTCCCCGTCAGATTATCATTTCAATCGGTATCTTATCGACCTCTATAACGACCTTATCGACCTTACCAGTCAATCCGAAAAAATGTGTAACAATGCATTACATGCAAATTATAGTAAGTGAAATAAACTAAAACGGAACACGTTGCTGCAAGTAAAGTTTTATAACGACAGGTCGTTAACGTCGATATGTAATGGGTCGCTAACAAATGTCTAACTTTAAAATTCCAAGCGGCCTTGACAGGAAAGGCCATTACTGAATAAATGAACCTTTTTGTAGTGAATCCCTCCATTAAAACATTCTGCAAATAAAATTTGATAATTGATAGACAGAAAAAATCCATTACGACCATTTTCTTCAAATGATTTTCTACAAAATGAATATTATCCACCACTTAAGCTCAATATTTATGCCAAATGCTCCCCGTTTCAAAGATTTATTTTCTTCAGATATTTTTTAAAGGCCAATGCAATAAAGTTTTTTCCCTCCAGATAAAAATAATCCTTTCTATTAAATAAATACACGAGTTTTGTATATCACGATACTCTCTATCTTAACTACTTATAGAAACGCAGGTAAAAAAACTGACCAATTCTAAATAAAAATCGCATTTTCCTCCCCTTTTTTAATAGCAGGTTTCCCATTTCTTTTTCCCACAACGATTTCCTTCCTTTTCATAAATCTAAAATCGTTAGTTTTTATTTGGTGGACATAAAGGCCATTAAACGCATACAAGTGAACGCACTCACCAAACAATCCCTTTTCTTTTGTTTGTTTTCGATCATTATCTCAGTTACTCTTGCTATAGCCATAACCTTAAAAATCATCCACCTCCTTCCCTCCACTCCTCCATTCCTCCATTTCTTTAGTCCACTCGTATCGTTCGTGCGTGCAGAATTTCTATGTGCTTTGAATTTCTTAACCGCACAGGCTAATCAGAAAATATTAAAAGATCAACGGCCTTAAAAATCTTCAAAATTGACTCAGCAAAAAATATCTTGGATTTGAAAAAAACAACAATAGAGGAAAAAGAAAATAATAACCTTTGAAACATCACAGAAATTTTCCTCCAAAAACCTTTTTAGTTTCCCTTATTTCAGGTAGAACAGTTATTTCCCCTGCTTCGTGTGTGGTTGTTGGTTTTTGCCAGAGGCGAGAAAATAATAAAAGATTGCAGACATGATGAGAGTGGTGGAAAAGATCGAGTTTCATAATCATTTCTCTCAGCTACTTCACTCTTATAAACCACAGGCTTTCCAAGACTTCAAGATGCTTTTACTAAAAACTTGAATAGGAAGTTCTCCTTTTTATTAAAGTTTTTTAACATATGCAGCTTAAAATGCCAACCTTTCCCCTTACATCAACAGATTTCGATTTAAAAGTTTAGAATTTAAAATCCCCGCCAATTTCATTAAATAAAAAATATAGGAATTCATTGAATTATTGCGATTTCGCAACATTTCTATTTATTTCCGACATATTTACAGCTAAAATGATGTATTTTTGTACTAATTTCGTGTACTTAATAGTAATTTAAGTCAGCCAAATTTAAACTTGCACAATTTGTTAGCCCTGCTGCAGCTCAAACGAATAAGTCAATTAAAACAACAAAATTAAACAATTTTAGAAAATAAAGAACATGGAACAAAAAAGGGTTGCCAAATAAAAGTTAAAACAAGTTAATCACGAAAATGATCAGTGAACTTGGCACCATCCTCCATCCACCATCATCCCTTTCAAACAAAACCTCTCTTTCTCTCTCTCTCTCTTGTTATCGTTTTTTCAAAGGAAATGAAAGGAAGAAGAAGTGGTGTTTTTATAGGAATTTTGGGAGTGAAAGGTGGAAGAGTAATGCCGCTGCCGGCAACAGAGATAGTTGTTCTATTCCAGCTTCCAAACTTTCCATTTCCTTTCTCTCCCTTTCCCTCCTTGTGAAATAGATTTGGCGAGACGAGATGAGAGAAAAGGGAGAAAGGAAACAGGCATAATGTTGCAATTAATCTAAGCCGTTGTCAGACAACCGTGCAAGGTTTTTAGACCCGCTATTAATTGTAGAGTGAGTGCTTTAGCCAATTCAAGAGGACTCTTCTCCACCAAAAACAAAACCAAATATAAATACTTCTTTATAGAGGAAAAAAATACGAGCTCAATGAACTAAAAATGAGAGTTTTGTGGTGCAAAAAAGAACGTTTTCAACCTCTTAAAATTTCTTTTACAGAGAGCAATACCGTGTCAACCTCTCTTTCTCTGGAACCCTCTTCAATTACACTTTCATGTTGACCGCACAAGTGGAGAAGGTCGAGAGATTAACATTCATCTCTTCGACTCTATTTCTTTTCTTAAAAAAAGCGCTGTCACTAATTCCGATTAATAAATATGCATCACAATAAAAAACCCCGTCAAAACCTTGTAAAAAATCACAAAGGAATGTCAAACAAGACAAAATGGTATACCCGACAACAGAAAAATCTTAATTCGACTTTAAGAAAACTTTGTTGGAAATGAGAAGGTAACCAGCCAACCATTTTTTAAAATGCACATCACACGCTCCACGCCGTGGAAAATTTCTCCTTTCATCCAATTTTTTCTTCACACCCTTTCTTAAAAACAATGACAAAGTGGGATCAACGAGATGGAAAGGCATGAAAGCAGCAACAATAAACCTCACTACATTAACAACATCCATCAACTCGTTGAATACATTTTTTCAAAAAAAATTAAGTATCGCAATCCTTTATACTTTTTTCCTAATTGAAACTTCCGTCAATAAGAAAAAAGCTTAAGAAGCGGGATAATTTAAAAGTGTTCATCATTGAAAATTAAAATCCTTTGCACATTATTCATCTTCCGTTTTTTCTCTTGTGACGACAACATCAAGTGAAAGGATGAATGATGACTGATTATAAAATATTACATTCTTAAGGACAAAGGATCCCATCTGGTTTTTATGTAACATTTAACCTTATTTAACTGCAAACAACTTTCCATTTTTCACCCTCTTTTTACCCACTTTTTTGAATGATGAAGTAATCTATTATAAGCGCTTCATAAAAATTTCAAATCACGTTTTGTCCCAACATAAAAAAGTTAGAATGCCCGATTACACTTAAATTGATTGCCTTTTTTAACAAAAGAGTTTTTTTTTAAAGAAAATTGAAAAAACGCTTTTCAAAAGAAACAACAATTTTTTTAAGTTATGAGAAATTAAAACCTTTTCAATCTTCTTTTTAAAACAGAAATCATCACAAGAATCAAACAACTGAAAGAGAAACAGAAGAGAAAGAGAAATTTTAATTAAATCGAAGAGACAATGAAAACCCGGATGAATAAAAACCGACAGCTTTCTCTCTTTGTTTCCTCCTTTTGAAGAAGATAAAGAAAAGGACAATTGATTCTTTGAATCCCCCGCTGATGAATAAATGACATCTCTTCTTCTTCAATCAACAAAAACATCGTTATTTTTAGCACACCACAGGAGTTCAAAAGAAAAACAATTGAGAATTTCATTACTTTTATTAATATTAATTAAATATTTACGTCTTGATTTGCCCGTAAAATATTAAATTCCAGAGAAAAACTTGACAAATTGACGGTACCTGTAAACCTTTCCTGTTTTGTCAAACAATTTTGAAAGTTTTCATAATATCGACAAAAACTAAATTTTATCTTACAAATCAAAGTTTTTTATGACAAGTTGTTTAAAAGATTGGATCAAAGATTGGAAGTTTGAAAAAGATCTTTTTGACTTTCTTTTTTTGAAGACAATTGAGAAAAATCCACGTGGAATCACATACTCAACTGATGCGGAAAGGAACAATGGAGAAAAGTGGCTGTTGATTTATCTTTTCATTTCTTTCCCCCCATCTCAAAGGTGCGTAGGATTTGATCAAAAGCATTCTTTTACAAAGAATGGTGGAGTTCAATGTCATCGTCAAACACTTTTTTGTAAGAAATCAACTTCTCCCCTATCCACATTCTTTCATTCGATTTTTTCACGCATGAAACCGGAAATATGACAAATTGAAGTTGACATTTATCATTTTTCTATCAGAAAATTATTGTCAAAATTTAAATAAAAAACTAGCTTTACCCTTTGACCTCAATTGCAGAAAAGCAGACCACATGGTTCTATTTAAATTGACAAGGTTACTATTTGTCAACATGGTACGTGCAGGGATAAAAAAAATCTGGAAACCTTTTTTATATTCAAGCCACTTCTATTTTACACGAATTGACAACTGCCAAATATTTTCTCCAGATTTACTCAAATCTTCATAAAATGAATACAAATGAAAGCTTTGGAAGCGTTTTGCAAGCATTTAAGAAATTTCCTTACCTTTCCGAAGCAACTCCTTTTATTCATAGCGGCAAGGGCAGCTGCGGCGGCATGATGCTCCCAGAATTCTATAAACGCGTAGGGATCTCCACTGGGCTGTAAAATAAAAGAAAAAAGTTAATTTCTCAAAAAGAAAATTAAAAATACAGACACACAAACAACAATGATCTGAAATGTTAATAAAGTTATGCAAAGTTCTGAAAAAAAGTTGCATCATCTGCAATGTCAACGGCTGGTGTGAACTTATCTTTAAAAATAACGGTAACAGCAGTTCAGCATACATTATGCTGGGTGGGAGGGGTTCGAACAAGTAGAAACTGTATGAATAGTAAGATCAGGAGGGAGAAAGGAAATGGAGTAATCTTAAAAATAAAAGAAACCACGAACAAGATGACGCGGATGTTAATTCTGCTTACACAAGTAATTTAAATCCTGGAAAGGTCGAGAGAGTGGACGAAATGGTGCTAAGTTTTTCTCAAATGACCATGTATTATTACATAATCAGTTCTTGGCTTATTATCAACAATATTTATGTTCAGCATTGACATAAAGAACGCACTAAAAGCCCCAACCTTTCACATAACTGGAAATATCCAAAGAAGGGGCAAAATTTTATTGCAAATATATTCCTTTTTCCTATAAAAATTGAAGATGTTCCAATAAAGCTGCTCCCTTTCCAAATAAAATCCGTTTCTCTTTCCCTTGTCAAGTTCTAAAAACATGTTTAATATTAGGGGATAAAATTGTCCAGTTTGGAGCACACGTTTAAAAATTATTACGTAATATGTTGACTTCGACCTTATTACAATAGTCTATACAGCTATTCAAGATATTGATGTGGTAGTCTGTCTGTACGTCCGTTTATACAATCAAAAGTGCCAGGATAGACAATCGTTAGAAAGTTTATGCAATATGCAAGCTTCAAACTAG
>JAHZNK010001382.1:0-16406 GCA_027744615.1 Lepidocyrtus cf. nigrosetosus NNG-2020 | reverse complement strand
TAAGCCATTATCCTTAACCCATTTTCCCTGTTTAAAGATAATGAAGAGTCATTTAAAATTGAAAAAATAATGTTCTCCTGACTCATCAAGGCAATAATATATCCGCAATTGTCCATCCATCAACCTAATTTTTTGACTAAGCTGATCAACTCGTGCATGATATGGGCATGTGCAGGGAGAAAATGGCTAAATTGGTTTCGATTCTTTTCTGACAATCTTCTTCATTGATTGGTATCGTGATCTTTGCTTCAGACTGCTTTCAAATGTCACGTTTTACTTTTTGTACGAATGGTATGATTGTGTAGGAGTAGAATTGCTGCACTGAATATGTCAAATCTTAACAGGCAAAATGTGAATGTGTGAAAGAAAGGAACTATATACTTCCGCATTTATTTACTCCAATTTAATTTAGAATTTCATTTAATCAGTTCATTGAATATTTGGCTCAAAGATATCTAACGTGGAGTTTATAGAAAACGAAATATTCCTTGGATGCCTATGGTTGCTGATATTACAGGATTAAAATGGAACTTACCTTAACTCCCATAATTCTTGGGTCATCGTAACCGACCCATTGATCTCCGTTCACAGCGTGTGGTCCTTGTGAGTCACTCTTTCCATTCTCAACACGCCATTCTCCTGATTTCACACCTTCGCAGACCTAAAATTAAAACAAATGATTTTTTAAAATAAAGAACATCATTATGCTATAAAATGCAAAAATCAATATAAATATTGAATCCAGTTACTGAGTACGGCTTTAAGTTCAAAATCAAAAGTACATTTTCTTATAAAAATTGTTTGATTTTCAACATATTGAAGTGTATGAATTTAATAATTAAGTTTAAAGAGACCTCATTCGGATTTTGTCATGTGTAATTTTAATCATTTTATTTCCCTCTTAACTTTAATATTCGGGTATGTTCACTCACAATTAATTATAACTACTCTCGGCCCAAAACTCATATCATCTTTCTTCTTTTCTAGCATTTCCTGCTCATGTTCTCTCCCACACTGACTTTTCTCTTGTTAACTTAACAATGCACAATCATTGTTGTAACGAACAATTACTTAAAAACGAGAGTTTAAAAATATAAAGGTAAACGTTGATATCACCACCGAGGAAACTAACTCAGAGGATTTTATGACTTTGTAGTTAACTTTTAGTACATACTTGACACCTTCTTTTATTATTCAATTACTCTTCATCGCTTTTCTTCACTTGTCTTACAATGATTGTTAAAGCTCTTGTAATGAGATATCAATACAATTGCTATCGCCTGATGCCATTTCTGTTCCTTCTGATCAGTTTCTTCCTTTTCATTTATTTCAATTGTTTGAAAAAATCAAAAGTGGAAGTAATAATGAATATAATAATGATTGGTTTAAGTACCCAGTCATGACAAGAAAATATCAACCAATGCAAAAATAATGATGACATGAACATATCAGTTTCTCAGAGTTGAAATGCCAATCGACAGCCGTTAATTGCTTTTCTTAAACGTATATTTATAATTATTGTCTAGCAAGATGGTTCAAAAAGCGACTTAAAAATAAATGAGAATGACTTTTTTCAACTGAAATAAAATAAAACAAAGTCGGAAATGAAAAGTAAACTTGCTTNGCCAATCGACAGCCGTTAATTGCTTTTCTTAAACGTATATTTATAATTATTGTCTAGCAAGATGGTTCAAAAAGCGACTTAAAAATAAATGAGAATGACTTTTTTCAACTGAAATAAAATAAAACAAAGTCGGAAATGAAAAGTAAACTTGCTTCATAGCAAGATAGGTAGTCAACGTTAACACCTTTGCAATACAAAAGGAAGTAGGAATTTCATTTTAATCATTATAGTTAAATATATAGCGTGTAAAGGTATTAATTAATTGTTGGAGTCTTTAAGGAAATGGCAACAATACTTGCTTGACACATACAGCAATATAAATCTTAATAAAGTAATGCACATAATATTATTTTGAATGGATACTAAAATTTAAAGCTTACCTCATAATAGGCCAAATAGCCTGGTTCCTTGGTGAATTTTCCTTTCGTTCCGGGACCTGAAGCTGGAGCATCCACGTCATGACTTTCTCTGTTGAAGAGGGTGTAGGAACGACCATAAGTTGGCAATCCAACAACCAATTTCTCAGCATCGGCTCCTTCTTTTAAATAATGATTGATTGTGTATTCCTGTTTGGAAAATAAGACAAATTGAATTAAATTAATATTTGTTATTTCTCATAAAACATGTTCTTTCAAAAACTTTGCGATAATGCAACAAATCATTTTAATTTTTAGGATTGCTTACAATATTGAGCTGTCCTTTCCAATCATATTCAGACAATCCGCTGCGGGCTTTTAAGGGTGCGTGATGATTTGCATTAGGTTCTGTGGATGCGTGATAATCGTAAGTGAGCAAGTTGAAAAAATCGACATTTCTGTAAAAATAAGAGAAAATATAATTATTACATAATTGGATAAAATTTCAATGGAAATTTTATATCAAAAAGTAAATGTGAATTAGAACAAGGTTTCGCTTAAAATAGATTTTCAACAAAAGAAATGGATAATGCGTCTATTTATATGACGTGTGCGTATTTTAGTTTAGAATGAAGAAACTAAACCAAATTTAGATTTTTCAACTGCCGATGGCTTCCTATTTTAATATTATAAGCACGTTCACAAATTGTCAAAAGTGCGTTGAAACTTCTTAGAAATTTAATTTATTGCTGGCTTTTTTACAGTAAAGTGGCAATGTCACTGTCATCATGAGAAATTAATTATACTATTACGTAATACGCATTCTTTTAAAGATAACAAATCTGTCAAGACCTCCCCTAAGAAGTCAACCTATTTTTTATAAATTTGAATACAAAATGGGTTCAATAACATCCATTCTTATTGCAAACATTTGTAATCTAATCAGACCTATCGACATTCCCGTTTTTCATTTAAATTGGCACATTATTATGTCCAATTGTTGTCTAAAAATGGGATAGAACTTTGCAAATTCATTGACAACGGCGCCCCTCCTTTTATCCACTCCTTCTTACGATTAATTTATTTATCTTATCAAAAATAGCTTTTTCGTGTTTAGAATAAAAATATAAAGAGTCGGAAAGGAAAAAAACCTTGCTACAAGAAAATTGTATCACTTTTTTTAACGTTTGTTTGTAGACTGATCGACACATTTTTGCAAGTTCCCTGCTTTAATCAGATTTTTAATTTCTAAAGGTTGACATTTTCAAGTTAAGATACTTAGTTTAGGATTTAATTAGGTCAGGTACATCAGAGATCAAAAGATAAATAAAATGCATGTGAAAATAATCGTAAAGTGTATACAAAACAAAGTAATGAACAGTTTTTATCACTCGCTTACAAATTATTCTATGGCCAAAGATAGATGAATTAGGAAAAATCTAATTAGTTAAATTTTTAGATTGGTACTTTCTCAGGAAACGTTGTAAAAATCATATTTTAATGCAAGAGTCATTAAACGATAATAAGACTGGACAGAACTTTTTAACGATGCAACTAACTTTGTTATGCGTGAAGTATCATTCCCTTTATCTTTGAACGCTGCATTTAATTATGCTAGCCTATGCTTATTATTATGCAATCATCAGACATAAGACATGACACATGACACTTGTTATTATTGTGATTCAAATGATTACAAACAGATTAACATGTACAACATTTCATTTTAGAGTCTCATGCGCAGCACGGGCACAAATGGTAAACTTTGTTTTTGTATTTTGCTTTTGTTAGCATCCTTTTCTTCATAAATGATTCATATAAGCACGTGGACAAAATAAGGAATGATGGCCAAGAAGATTGCTAAAATTCTGCTTCATTCCAATTTATAAATTGGATTTGCACATCCATATCAATAGAAAATATCTCGAAAATATCTTGAAAAGAAATTATTAAAATTCCAATCTCGAATTACAAAAATTTGCAAACAAATAAAAACGAATATGCAATATACAATAATTTGCAAATTAGATTATTGCATTGTGTGCAAACTGCAAAATACTATTTACATCTTTGTCAAAGTCAAAATTAACGATATATACCTATACAATATATGTGATGAGTACTTTATTATTCGTTCAAAAGTAATGAATCAGCATCTGCAGACTTGTGACAAACCAGATTGATCATGTAAACGATTATCGTTCATTCTTTGGTAACAATACCTAAACAATTACTCTGACATTGTTAACAATTTTTAAACTAAATTTGGAAGTAAGAAAAAAAGAATGGATTGGGTGAATGGTATAGTTAACATGTTTTACATATGATTTGCATTTAAAGTAATATAAGGAATCAGGGTTTGAAGACTTAGCTAGTTTTTGACAATAGAAACCCTCGACTGGTACAAATTTGGAGGAAAAATTGCAACTCATGCGTATCCACATCACCCATCACTCAACAAAAATCTCATCTGATACTAAATGAAGTGCTCAAATGGATTTTCCACGTTTCCAAATAAATCTGATTTGGGTTCCTTAAAAATTGACAAGCCTCAATTAAGTACCTCGCTACCCTAGAAATTTCTTTAATAGCGAGAAAATTATGAGAGATGGGAACAACGATGACGCTGACACTGGCCGTCAAGTGCGGATTGCGTAATGACTTTTTGTTTCATGAGAGAGATTTGAATTCAGAGAAGAGATTTAGCCGTTTTAGTAATTGGGCCACTGGCTGTGATCAAGGTTGCGAAATATAGCTTGAAAAATGTAAGGACAGAGCAATGACAAGTTTATTTTCCAGCATTTTCAATGATATATAGTTCTTATTTGACTAATCATAATTTAAGGTACAGAATTCAAAACTTAACCTAAAATTTATATGATACTTAATTATAAAGAAGAATTAACATTTCGGCTGGTCAGAGAAGTAAATGTTCAGATTTTTTGCACGTTTAATACAGATTAAGCCACTGCCCGTCCGTGCCACTTATTGAGCTAATTATCAAGCTCCGCTTTTGTTTATTTATCTGACCGTGGAGGTTGATGGATTTCGAATTCGCAACGCAAGTTACATATACATACAGTTTGCTAATTAACAGTATTTGCAACTTCTACAGTTTAAGTGAGCATGCGCCTAGCAGGGACAGTTTGCAATTTCGTGAGACTGTGACAAAAAGTGATTCAAGCTGTGATGTTCAAATATTTGTTTCTCTGGCATTGTTTAACGAAATATAAGCGTTCAACGATTGTACCACACCTGAATTTTTAATTAGCCAATTGGTTCCCTTCAACATTCTTCTTGTGTTTAAGTAACAATGCTTTGCATGCATAAATTATTAGCAAATTTAAATTAAATTGGAAGCTGAAATGAAACTATAATGAGAAAATATTTTTAATTTCATTGCTTTTACTCATTATAAAACACATGCTGGGCTTGAATTTATGTCAAGTGAGTAGTGCAATTATGTAATTTAGACGTGCGCAGCAGCAAATGCATATTATCATATTGAGTAAAAAACCAGTAGGAACAAACACTGCGTGTGTTTAATATGTAAATGCTACCTTTATTTGCATAACTGATTGACTGCAAAGCTAATCGTGTTGACTTTAAAATTTTTATTGGACTGAATCAACCAAATTCAATTTAGTAAGTGAATTAGCATTTATGGCGTCCTGCCGCCAATTGTTGTTAGCGTAGTTTAGATATTGCGTCACGTGCTTAGCAAGACATTTTAAATTCTACAGGAAACTCTGCATAGAAGGTCGGCTCCAAATGTTGTTCAATAGAAAAAGTAATGTAATGGTAAAATTTACTAAAGTTAGACATTTGTATTTTACTATGCATACATGACTGACTACTTTGCTTTGTAACTAAGAATAAAAATCCTTACCTGTTAATTACTGGAATGTCGAATCCTTTCGTGATCCATTCAATACCGGCTGGAACAGCAATTGTAAGAAGGAGGCGGGATCTTCCGGTGGCTTTGCTTTCTTCCTCAAACGCTTCGCGCAATTCCTAATTAATACAAAAATATAATTCCAATTATTTAGAGTAATGTCGGGCGATTATAAGTTCCATTTCGAATATAAGATAACCTACTGATATGACAGGAACAAAAAATGACAATGATTTTAGTAATCAAAATCGCTAGTTAAAAGTAGGATGTTATTTAATAAACAAAGAAATTCTACTCACGGAATCACCATCCAAACATTAATTATTAAACAAGGTAAAAGTTTAGCTGAGGGCGGATATGTTGTCATTTTTCGTCTAATGAGATATTCTGCTAAACTATACCCTAGAATTTGTATTCCAAAGACTGCTTGTTTCAAGCATTTTACCAGAAGGGACCCTTCCTTTTTAATAATTTCAATAGTCAAGGCACGTTCCGTTATTTGACATGAGCAAAGAATGCAATTTTTGATATATTTTTGATTGCTACGTCATTCGCAAGATATTTAAATTGCAAGTAAGCCAAAAGTCTCTATTCGTTTAGCAAATAACAATTCCAGATGCCTAAAACTAAACATGTTTACTAGTATTTTAACATCATTGTTATTCTGAACAAGTGCCGTTGTAATACGAAGAATAATGAAGTATTATTTTTATATGATACTTCATTATTGAAATCCATGAGAATTATAAGTGCCTGCCTCAAGCAGAGTAATGTAAGGCTAACTCTCTGACCGTAATTGTTATTCTCAAAAAGTGACAAACAGAAAAGCTAAACCCTTTAAGGGAATCCATATAAAGCCAGCCTTAACATTTTAACCTTTGTTGCCTTGCGGCCATATATCCCATCGTCATCGTGCAAGTAAACACGTAACACTGGCACAAGGTTTCAGTTTCAAAACACTCGCCATATAAAACAATCTTGTTATTTATTTTTTATAAACTATTTTTTTCTTTTATCACCTGCAATAAAAACATTTAACAACTTAATTCTGTTTAAATTCATAACAATGTTCTAAACTAAATAAAGTCAAAGGAGCGATTTAAATACGAGCATTTTCACTCTAGGCATCATTACAACAAACAAAAATAGAAAATACTCGAATGAAAAAAAGAATGAGTGCATTACATGAGTCACTACCTGTTCATTAATGTTATATAACTAACGACCATAATAAAGATGATGATGACGAAGAAGAATAAACTTTCATAATCTCAGGTTAAGGTTTTCCCAAGTTACTACATTTATTTTTTTCCAAACGACATTATTAGCTTTATATATTCGTAAAAACGTGTGAGATAATTTTAATTTTTGTGACATTAAGTAAGACAGCGTCACAGTGGTATTTGCCTTAAGGTGCCTAAATATTTTGCTAAAGAATTGTACCACCAAGAGATAGTTAAAATCGTAAATTCTTTCTTGTTTGCATTGTGTTGTTTTAAAAATTCTTCGAAACAAATTCTAAATCATGCAAAAGGTATTCTGAACTTTGGAATTTGAAGGCCACCCTCACAATAAAATATACCCAAGTCTAATAAATTTCAAAGCTAATTGCAATTGCCCCAGCTGGAGACTCATTTTAACATTCTTTGTCACCTGAAATGCTTTTCTATTATGTCAATGTGGGCTCTACTTTGCTTAGCTCGTTAATTTTTATTTGGAATCAAGAAGGCAGACAAAAGAACGAAACAATCTATTTTTAGCACATGAGCCTTTTGCTTAAACCTTTTATTATGTAACAAGAAAAACCACATAACAAGAGTAGAATGTGTGAAATGATTTCAAGTTTATTACGCCATTATTTTGGGTGCTTTACCTTGATAAACAAAGCATAGTTTTTCTTAGTCAAGATAAAATTTAGTAAATTAGCAAAGTATATTTGTAACAAAGTTGCGTGCTATTTTGATCACAAGATAGTTATTTACCTTTATCAACATCCTGATATTTATCAAAAGGTTTAATTCCTGAATCACTGGTTAATCCACCAAAAGCATAGACAAGATGAGTGCACAGGTAAGGATTTATGTTGTCTGGAAGGAATTTGGCAGGTCCTTGTCTATATGCTGACCAATTCGTGTAATAACAAACGACGCGCTTCTCAACTGCTTCCGAAGATTCGACAAGAAATGAACACAAGACTAGAAGGGCAAATAATACTATCCTATTGAGAGACATTGTTGATGAGGTGCTAACTAATTGACATTGACGGTGCAATGGTTTTCTTGAAATTGAATTGTATGATGATGAGTTCATTAAAGAGAAATTTAATTGACTTCCTTCTTGATCCATTTTATTTTCAGAATTCTCCCGATTCGGATCAAATCTTCCGGGCGGTAGACCGAAGGAAGGATCTCGCATCTGTAAAATTAATAAAATACAAAATTTCAATTTGCCATTAATCAAATTTATATTAAAAGTTTAGTTGCGATTCTTCTACAAACAAACCAGTTTATCAATCAAAGACTTATTTTCTCATCTGTCAAAGCATTATCATCATCAGAAGAAAGCCAATGACTTTTAGTCAAATTTTCAGGTGGTCCAACCCTTCTATACCATTTGATTATGTTTTTTGATGAAATTGACATACATTTAATCAGTTTTTTAATCGCTTCGGGCCAACCCCTTCATTGACTATTCTTATCAATCGAGTCAATAATCAGCTTACTTTAGAGTTGCTGACTTGACTGTTTGTTTAAACGAAAAGTGTAGTTAAGGTACTCACAGTGAAGAGCAAATAAAGTCAACCTTGAATTGACACCTTACTTGTTTTCGAAATGAATTTGTGTTCTCCTCTGATCTCATTATCATCAAACAAAGCCGATTATAAAAAGATCTGGCCAAACCACAAGAACAGTTATTTGGCTTTTCTATACGCACAAAAATAATTACCTGTTCTTATTATTAGGTATTTAAAGTCAATTAAGGTCGATAAAGGCCAGGGTTGTTTTTTAGATACCTTAATTGATCACTAATGGTTTGGCTAAAGTGCGTACTTACTAGTCAATCGTGAACAGAGTTTTGCATTCCGTTTCTATTTTTGTTGCATCAGATCTTTTGGATTAAAAAGATCCGCATTAGATGAAATCAAGTTTAATTAGTTTAAGTCAATAATAAAATTGGATAGACTATAGGATACAGCTTTTAATTATGGGTTTTATGAAAGAAGAAAAGAATTAAATGAATCCATTCAGATATTTTGATCAGGATGTTAAAGAAATAGAATTGCAAAATTTGTTTTTATTAACATTATTATAAAGAATTGATGATGGGCGGGTCTTTTCTCTCATCTTCCACATATGTCATGCGTCAGTCATCACCAAGTGCTACCTTTTAGGTTTCTTTATGTACTTCTCATTGCTTAAAATCTGCAAATTGCTACCTTCAACAGGTATAATAAATTTTGTCGAAGCATTTTGGTCAGACATTTAGGTTATGCAATCTCTGCATTAAGTGCATCTAAAGTAGCAATATCATTGTTGATAATATCATCTTATTAAGATTGTATAGTTGATATATTTATTTTATGATTTGATCTGATGTTTAAAATTCGAATGCAATGATGGACCGGTAATTCAAAATAAATTCTGTCATTGAATTGTCAAAGTATGCCCAGACCAACCACCTGCCCAGATATATTGTGCATTGAATCATTAACTTCAATCTTAATTCATAATCTAATCAGCATTTAAAAAGATCAGAGAAGAAAATTGATCACTGATCTGAAATGGAATTAGCTTTGGTATCGATATCAATCATTAGCAGTGGTTGACAATAACCCTTTTCATCTTCTTGAATTGATAGATTACTTCCTTAACTGCAGTCTTAATTTACTTAGCGAATTTAAAAGATTTGATTATGAACTATACGTTAGAATTAACTCCTCACTCCTCTCGGCTCTCCCAAAACAAATTATAATCTTGATATAATACGCTTGCAATATGTTAATTTTATGACAATCAAATGACAAATGAACAATCCATATTTTTATGTAATACTGATACCTTCAGGTTGCAATTTATTAATTTCAAAATTTCGTCACCTCATTCTCGGACAATTCTAATATGCAAGCAAGAGTTAATAGCTAATGTGGGATAGCAGGTGGTGGTATAAAAACTGTGACATAAAACAAAGACAGTAACGAAATATTAAAGTTAAATTCTTGGTTCTGTACTAAAAAATACATTCAGTAATCAATGATACAACTGTGTTTACTCGGACTCTTGCTGTGAATTGCATTTATTTAAAGATTGGATTTTTATAAACTTGGTAAAATTAGCTGACTAAAAATGTTCTTATGCAATGCGTTTTATTATAAAGAGTAAAACTACTCGTAAAAGTTGCAAATAATAATCAGGAGATAACTGCAAAGCAAGACAAAATTGAGACAGCCAGGTCCGCCTAACCCAGATTCGCAAATTTTTCCATTAAACTTGTTTTTGGTGGGGCACTCATCTCATCATCATAATCTTGATTAACATCTCCATCACTATCAAATATCAAAACTGTCTTTGACTTTTTGTCGTACTAAAACTATATATGTAAGAACTTTTCTTGGTAGATTTTTCACCCCTTTTTATATCCTGACTCCCTTGATTATCATCGTCATTCATTACCAACTACAGAAGCAAACTTTGCTTATGCCTCCGTTGAATTTGGGCAGTGCACTTAACATTTGCACTGATTCATAAAGTTGTACAACTTTTTATGTCATGTTTTAATGGTTTTAGTTTGAATTCATTACTAAATTGCATAATACATATAAGCAGAATATAATCTCTTTTCAGCTTTAACAATTTACTATTCCCAGTACATAAACGATAAGAAGAATAAAATAGCAACACTATTTTACTCTTTCAATCTAATTCTTCAAAACCTGAGTGAAATACCTACGATTCTTTCCCAAAAGCAAATCCATGTTTATAAAACCGACTTAAGCAAAAATGCGAGGTCCCTATCGCCACCATCCTAATTCCCTACTCATCGCTAGCGTATCATAACTAAGATTTACTTTACCTACATTTTACTATGCCTCTGGGAGATCATGAAATAACAAAGATATTTACGAGATACGAATGGAAATGATATGTTTTGTACTAAAAGTGTGTATTTTTCTTGATACTAATGAAGATTAACGACGTTGGTGGCAGTGGCGGTAAAGTAATCTAAGGATCCGTCAAGGGACTAATAAATGGTATGATAATGTGTTTTCTAAAACACTTTTAAATATTTTTAAATTCTCATTAACTTTCAAATAGTATTGTAGTTTTGCTTAAAAATTGTCCACCTGCTTCACTCATAAGGATGAAAAGTGTGTATCACTTTGCGCTCTTTATTACACACGCACAAAATCACGCAGAGATACGCGCTACTTGTGCTCTGATTGATCTATCTCGTAAAAGTAGCAGCAAAAATGTAACAAAGCTTTACGATGTTTTAGAAATAAATCATATTGACACATTCTTATCATTCAGTTTATCACCAACATAAGGCAACTAGAAATTTTTTCAACAATGTGTATTTTCTTGATGTATTTGTGAAAATTAAATGCTAAATCTTTATCGCTCTGCAGTTGTAATTTCTATTCCCTTCACATTCCGAAAGGAATGTATTCCTATCTAACCACAAAAGCTATTAAAAGCGCAGCTAGACCAACGAGTTAAAAATGGAATGCATAAATGTCCTGATTAATATAGTCAGCACAATTTCAGATATGTTATGGGATCCCTCTCAAAAGTATTAAAATTAAATGATCTAATAATAAGCAGAGAATCTAGGATAAGGCTCCATCATTTCTATTTTTTATCAAACCATTTTTTCTCCAAAAGGGAGAGGCATGCCACTCCACTAAACTGAAACTTATTCCAATCAGTCTAAATAATGTTTAAACTTAATAGGCATATCAAAAACATTAAAAACGAAATTGGACTTTTTTCTAATAAAAAATGAAGTGATCAATCCAAATTATGACATGCTTGTAAACAACATTCAATTTTGGTTCGTTTTGCTCTATATTCTTTGATTCACAGAGTTAACAAAATGGATTAGATACAATCCATTTCTTATCAAAATTGAAAGAATGTTCCACGCACGAGTTTTGCTATCATATTTTAATATTCTTTTTTACTGTTTTGGTAAACAAACCCTCATTAATCACTAGAGCTTTGTCTATTACAGATTGCTAGACAT
Organism: Lepidocyrtus cf. nigrosetosus NNG-2020; assembly: GCA_027744615.1. Taxonomy (NCBI): domain Eukaryota; kingdom Metazoa; phylum Arthropoda; class Collembola; order Entomobryomorpha; family Entomobryidae; genus Lepidocyrtus; species Lepidocyrtus cf. nigrosetosus NNG-2020. Next base: position 4,288 of record JAHZNK010001382.1, on the reverse strand, counting down.
TGTCCATTCATTCTTTGATTCGATGAGTCAATCATCAAAACTATTCATTCATTTTTAACAATTTTGCGTTAAAATGTATGAAATAATATTTTATGTGAATTATTATGAGAATAGAATTCCTGCCAAAAAGATAAATGAAATCAGGGATTCCTTTCTTTTATACTATCGATCTGCTGTTGATGCTACTATTACTCCATTTTGGATAAAAGATTTTGTAAATTTAATGCAAAATGTACGATACAGGTGGGTACTCAGTGTACAGCCTTCCTTCAAAAATGAGCTATTGTGTCATTGTCTAGTAGAGCAAAATTAATCAAGAGTCAATTTATTATCAAAATGATAAGATTTCTGCTATTCTTGTTAGCAGTACAATGCCTTTGGTATTTTGGAGCTATTTTAAAAAATAATGTTCTGTCTTTGTCAAAATCTGACTGGGACCGTTTATCATCCGTAATTTGGACAAAACATTAAAACTTTTTTAAATAAGAATTTTGAAATTGCAGTTGGACTTTTGTCAATGAAAGCATAAAACAAAAGGATAATTTTGCAACATTTTTAAAACAATTTGTGCATCATTAACTTGTAGCCTCCCATTTTTATCTAAATCTATTAGCTCATCAAATTAAATACATTATTATCTCCCTCCTGTGCATGCATTCCTTCTTTATCATTTCATTCATTCTTATTAAAAACCTGTGCCCAAGTTAAATACAAGGGCAGTTTAACTATTTCTTCAATTACAAACTAATTTTGGTTTGAAGGCAAAAGCTAATGTATAAATTATTGCGCATTCATAATAATAATGAACCTATTTGCCATTTAAGATTAAGGTATTGTTTAAAAATAGGAGCCACTAATAATGATTCGCTGCTGCGTATTTTGTTAATAGATAATGAGGTTTACATGAAATGGGGAGGAGTCTTTTATGTTATTCAAACTTATTTTTTTCTGCACTGTGCAATAATGAAACAGCAGTGGCAAAGTAATAAAAGTCTTATCATATTTTCCCTGCTTAAACTTGACTGACAATGATAAAAAAGCGATAAACAATGGTTTAATGTCACACAGGCACAGAGAGAAGCTCCCTTCCCATAAAGTCTCACTCACAAAACGTAATTTGTAATAATGGGAGAATAAAGAACAATAAAGAAATACAGTTGGATATATAAAATGTATGTATGCCAATGACAAACTTTGATAATTTCAGACCCTTTGCTTCTGAACTTGTTTTGGATAAGCTAATAAACGTAGGTATTTATTATTATCAGCAACAACTGCATGAATCACGCAAGATTTATTATTTTCCCTGATATATTATTGCGTTATAGCTAAAATTCGTAATATGGTTTCCCTTGAAGTTTAAGTTTAAGTTACAAATTGTTTTCCAAGCTTTGTACTTATTATTGAAGTTATTATGTTAAGTATGTTTCAGTTTTGCTTCTAGCAATATTGCAATAATATGTATTATATAAAATGTTGCGTGAGCTATGAATAAATTAAAGTGCGTTTTCGTTATTGCGATTTATTGTTGGTGGTAATGAAGTGAGATTATTTCATTGGATTGTTGATGATGATGATTACCTAATACTTTGCGCGACATAAGAATAACAGAGTAAGACGAGAGACATATTCGACCTTTCATGACATATGTCAAAGTGTTCATAAAGATAAGATTTAGATTAAATGTGCGTTATGTAGGAAGGTTTAGTAATTTTTCAAAACAAAATTTCTCTCTCATTGTTGTATCTATCATTTTATTAAGTAATATATCACATCACCAGCAAATGCTCAAAGAGAATTTTTAGAAAGGAACCGGAAGGAAAGCTTTAACAAAAAATATTTAAATTTTTAAACGTTTGCATAAGAACTATAAAGTATTAAATTATGTGCGAAATATTTTTAGTTTTGACATTTATTGCAAATTAATAACTATCTTATTTTTATGACTTAAACACATATTCCTTGTGACTTGGAGCTTATAAGATTCTTTATTTTTCAATGTTTATTATTTAAAATATTATGTATTTCTTTCTTTAAGCGTTATTGTACGTGGTGAGTAAAAACGCAAAAATTGTAATAAAACAGAAAATAGCTATAGCTTTTTTTAAAGAGACATACTTCATCATAAATTTTAAATGGAATGTTCTTGTTTTATTTCATTTTCCTCTCCACTCCCTTCGCACCGTCTCCTGCTCCTCTCCCCTTTTAAATAGCCATATACAGGTGTGTACATTGTAATGACATGATATAACATCTTATTCGCGTAATAATTCACACGACAAATTATATAACTTTTTAACAAAGCATAATTTAGTAGGTATTTCATTTACTTAGAGTAAACAACAAATCCAGTCCCCTTATCAAGCGCATGATTAGCAACAATTCAATTTTAAAGCTTGCCCTTTTTATTTAATAATATGTGGACGTATCATTACTATTGCTAAGGATTATGTAGACCACAGTTACCCAGAAATATAGAGACACATTTTGCGCAAATGAAAATTAAAAGGGGAAGCTCCGGCTTTGGATGCATTAATCAGTCAGTGTCAGAAAATCAATCCTCCTTCTGCTTCCCCTCCTTAACACTATCGTTATCATCAACTCATATTTAATTTTTAACTGTTGCATTGATTTTGATTAGGTTACGAAGATGATGATTATTGATTTCGCAAGTCGAGTTGTAGACAAAATAAAAAATGATACCTGAAAGCAGAGGGGTCACCGTTTGATTATCAACGTAATCCATCATTTTCTATTCATTATAGACAGGAAAGGTGTAGACAACGCTGCAGCGTAGTCAAACGTAATAAAATCAATTGTGCTCATTGCAATACTTTAAAGATTGTTGCATGGCTCTCATATAGTACAGTTTTGAATAATAAGGTATCCTTAATCAATAGGGTAGCTCAAATTTACAATTAAAATTGGTCTGCTATTTGTCAATAATTTCTGACCATTGACCAGGCCAATTCAAAGCCAAGCAATTTTGACAAATAATCAACCACACGCACACAAGGTACAACAGCAAAACAATAAAGATAATAAAAAGGATCATTGTCATAATTTAAGGGGAAAGGTAAGAATCATTACAGAAATTTTCGATTGCAAAAAAATCTTACAAAACTACCCATTTTCCAAACATTTGTATTGTTTAAAGAAGGAATTCTTTTGTTAAAAAAGCATACGCCTTGGTTTATTTTTAAAGTATGTATGTAAATGTAATTGAAAAATTGAAAATATGCACATAATTTTGTCCTTTTAAGGAAAAGGACAGAAATAAATGGTAGCTGTACACATACAAATGAAAAGAAACGAACAAAGTTTTTGTTCTTACTGGCATCCCTTCTTCACTCCCAGTTACAAAATACTGTCTAAAAGTAAAACGGGGGCGTTTGTGTAAAGGGTTGCTTTTCATGTAATACTTTTGACAATGAGGATTGTCATCAGCGTCATTCTGTCGAAATACCGGCAGTTGAGCGCCATGCGCTATATGCGTGCATTTTATTTGCTCATTCATTATCCATTTTTGTAAGAATATGAGACGAACTATTTATTATATAATGAATGGTCATTGTTACATTTTCTTGTTATTACGTAGTCGGAATAAATAAAAATTAGATTGCAAATAGACTCCCTTTAAATGGAGTTATGTCTTTTCTTTGTATCACTAAATAATTTAGTAAAATATGCAGCACGGCAACATATTGCTCATTCGTATTCATTATTACGATGTAGAAGTTTTGTTGCATGTTAACTACAAAATTGACAAAGTTGATGAAGTGGATGAGTCAAAAATAGATCAAATGGAGAGAACTTTGCTAGACTCAATTTTCGAAATTTTGACAGTGAGGACAAGACTGAATTTTTTGTGTCAAATAACGTAATTCTGTATGTGATGATTAAAAGTCCCGAGCGCTGAAGACTGAAGACATAGTTGGTTTAATCCGATTTCAGATTGATGTACTCACTCAATGCAAGTTTGAAATGTTTTTATTTACAGGTAAGAAACCGGCACACTTTATATAGGTAATACTACATAAATGTTAACTAATTATTACAAATTCCCGATACTACCAGACGCAATAATCCACACTTACTTCTCATCATCTTCATTAAATATCGTGATTTCTTAATTATGTGTTGTATGAGTGAAGCCCATTCAGTGATCAAAGGATTTGATGGGGATCAATTTCATCTTTTGTCGAAGAAAGCATGAATACAAAAATGATTAACTGATGAAGCTATATACGACAAAATGAATTGATCACGACCACACAATTTTGCCTAC
>JAHZNK010001381.1:0-14457 GCA_027744615.1 Lepidocyrtus cf. nigrosetosus NNG-2020 | reverse complement strand
AGTCAAACAAGTAGTAGAAAAATTCTTTCCATGTTTTAGCAAAAGATATTCACAAGCGAGCAATCCGATAACTTTTTAGCCTCTTATAGTTTATTAACAAATACTTCACCTTGAGAAAGTATTCAATCTAGAGACTCCGCTGAAACTGTTCACTTTTGGAAGATAATTTCACATGCATAATCAAGAATCAAGACTTTACAGTCTACATTATCTATTGGTCCGTGCTATTCACTACAATTGCGTCAATGCATTCCCTAGTTGCTTTGTAACCTAACTTTTGCTGTTGCAATATTTTCCTGTAATTTTGTAAAGATAATGAGAGAAATTATTAAGCAACCAGTACAGTTGAATAGCAAAAAACTTCTAATCATTATGGGAGCGAAAATTTAAACTACTTTTTAATGTCGCAATCAAAACTTCGGCATTTTCCCAGCAATATTTAACCATGTAGCAGTTCTTTTGCAAGTTTGCATGTGAGTTGAAAATCTTAAATTGCAATACATGTATACTGTAAAGTAATGCTGTTTTGTTAATAGTTTGTCAAGCTGATATAGCCAATTGTGTATAGTAGTTTTAGGAAAAATTAAAGTTCAACATCATAATCAATGTTTAAAGTCAAGACGCATAAGGATACCGTCAAAATGCTGTAACAAGTTGATTTAAACATTTTTCAAAGTAAATGTTTTAATCAATGTAGGAAAATCAAAATCTAGATGTACACTGCTTTTACTAATTCGGTTCGCATTTTAAAAGCTGTTTTACATAGTAAAGTATATGTAAAGTGCTTTTAAAATGCGAACCGAATTAGTAAAAATACAGTAAGCGTAAATTAAAGGAAATTTTAAAACATGTCATATGCATTTTATGCATATGTATTTTAAATGCATAGTTAGTTTAATATGACGAACTAAATGAATAAATTTCATGTCAATTTCTGTAGTTTTTTTGGAAGTTTCTGCAGTGTTAAAAAACTCGTTATAACTTACCTTACCGTTTTGTGTCAACTAATCTAAACACTTCAAAACGCAAACCTATATATTTCAAAAACAACTTTTCTAATAATTAAACACTATAGGCAGATTAGTTTGGATATGACCACGTGCTTAATCTGTCATCACAAGTAGTCAACAATTAAACTTTTTTTAACTATATACTTATTGTCAGATAAATATTTTAAACTCTACAGGAGTAACTTGCTAGTCAACTCACGTCAGATTTCAATACTGCACTACTTGAATATTTTTACAATTTTTATGTATTCGCTTTTATGCATTAAAACACAATAAACAACCAAAAATCAGTCGTTAACCAAATGCAGAGTACTTTACATATAAAATGTAGTGGTCTGTTTGTAATGTGGTCTGTTTAACGAAGACAATAATAGTGTGATATGATTGCGATTGTACTCTCCATTTTCCAGCTGGGGATTGTAATCATAGTATATACCTACTAATAAAATGCTGTACTACTACAACTAGCAAGTGAGCACTTCCAATTTCCCTTGTTGCCACAGTCAATGTCAGCCCTTAATACTGGATTGGTATACAAAGAGTGGTACATAAGCAAGTGGTTTGGCTGAAATGATGCTGTCCAGTTTTATCTTTCTGCTGAACAAAGGAGAAAAATCATAGAATAGCTGAAATATGTTATGCTCCAACTTACATAAACAAAAATCCCGTTATGTTCCTTTGTTTAACTTTGTAGTTTTGTACATTGTACATCAAATATACTCTACTTCATAACTTTTTCGAAATTTTTAAGCAACAAAAATAAGGCTTTTTCTCTTCATGCTAACAGCTAACACATGCATAGACGGATTTTATCATCCTATTAAAATGACCGTCATGTGAAAAATCACAAGGATTAAAAATGAACTGCTGATTAAAAGATTGTACATATTGACAAAAAATAAGCTAAATGGAAGCTGCATAATATTATCTTTTGGAAAACAAACTTTTCTTTCGTAGTATTTCATCGTATTTTATACTGATTCTCAGTCATAAACGTTCTTCGGTAGAAATGTAGGTTTGTTCTTGGGGTATGAGAGCTAATGCAAAGACATAATATTCACACTGCTATAACTGTAGTATTTCGTTTCAGGATTGCTTACCTAATTTAATTTTTCTACAAACTAATCTCCCAACAACGCACTACATATGCAACTCATTTTATTGAGTTTGTTGAGCAGATTTGAAGAGTCATTTATGTGTCATATACAACAACGCAATCTACACAATTTAATGCAACGACATACTAGTACATATTCTACTAGTTTATTTTCGAATTGCCAAGCAGTATGCAAACACTTTTTTTCTATTAATGATTTTTTTCCAAACTCTCGATCATACAAAAGATAACTACTAATCGTAAGAATTGATTTTGTTTTATTCTCTTAGGTAGAAGCCGTGACGGGGCTGCAATGCAGTATTTTAGGTACATTTTTTGCATTAAATTGCGAAACAAGGATAAAGAGAAAATTGTACCCTTTTCCAAAGCTGCAATACCTAAATTTTTTGCACTATTTATATGAAAATAAAAGAACATTTTTGCACTGAACTGGAAAACACTGGAATTGAAATTTTAGTTTTCACAACAAGAAGACACTTTCAAAATAATATTCGTCTCATTTTCCATCATTCAGAAAATAATTTTACATCGTACCAAAGGAAAATAAGACAAGTAAATGTTACTTACTTGGTATGAATGTATTTAGAAGAAGCTGCATCTCTTCACTCAGCACAAAAGTGTCCGTAGACTTAGGTTTCTCCTTTGTTTGGTGACTGGGAACTTTAGTTTCACTTTGCACTTCCATCTTTAACCCAACATCGGTCACAACTGGTGCAGGATCTGCTTTCACTGCCGGTTTAACCTCAATAACTTCAATCTTGGAACTTCCACTATCAGATGCTGGTGTAACAGATTCCTCCAAAGATTCAGGAATTGTTTCTTCAAAGTCGTGCAACTCCAAAGTCCGATCGTGCTCAGTCTGTGCTTTTTCCCCTTCATCTGCTGGTGGATCAGTTTTGGAGGAATCCTCGCTTTCATAAAACTTGGGTGCCTGCATTTCGTCCTTAAAAATAAATTTAATTACAATACTTACTACCCTGTACTTTTTAATACCTAATTAATGATAGAAATATAAAACGAGGTTCCCGTCTGACTAGCTAGACCACTGGCTTTGTGTCCTTGATTTTGATTTAAATCTAACCCATACTATTAGCAATGCATACCAATATATGCTTACTTTACGTCAGTATTCAATTTTTATGCTGATCGGAGGAACCAGAACAACTTACCAAAGAAGTATTCATGATCATCGAGCTTGTCATATTCGAGGGCAACGGAGCGTCTCCCAACAAGCTTTCTCCTTTGGTGGAGAAAGGAGTGATGGATGCAATAGGTTTGTTAGTGGTGGTAGCAGTAGCAATTTGAGGAATGGATGCATATTCCATTTCTATTTCTGGAATTTGTCGTAAGTCAAATTTCTCATCAATGTCCAAAGAATCACTGTCAAGGTCTCTAGGGGGCACTTGTGAAAATAACCCCGATTCCGTCATTATTTCTGAAGGAAAAGAAGTGGCAGGAGCAGACACATCAGCATCTGCTCCACTAAAATCTCCTAGAATGTTTTTACTGTCGTTTGGAGAGATAGATTTGATGCTATTCTTGGATGATGAAGGCAAATCATCCAAGTCCATTAGCGATTCATCTAGATGATCTCGTTGTGGAGACTCCTTTAAAACCTCTAAAGAGTCAGACAGTTTATGCGATAAAGGTCTTGACAATGAATCTTCATCAAATTCATCCTCTATTTTATCATCATAGGAAGAATGGATGAGGAAATCGTTGGAAGCATGAGAGCTATGGAAGCCAACCTGCAAATGGAACGTGAAGTGCAACCCTTTCAGCAGTACACAACCAAGTTTTTACAGCAAAACTTTACGTAAAGTACTTAGCACAAAGATAATACTGGTACTATTGACTATACTGGTCTACTTATTACATGCAAAACTCATGAATAACATCAAGCAATATAAAAAGCCAAAATACATACGGCATGCTTGGGATTCTTTCATTTTAAATTATAATGCATTCTTCGACAATTTAGAGATTTTTACAATTTAATAGGTATTATGTTTACCCTTTGTTTACTATGCTGTATGCTGGCTTATTGTCTCAACAATTTTGCCACCTACTTACTCCAGAAACTACTTTCACTTTTGCTAGGAATCTTTGATAGAAGAGATATGTTTAAATGGTAATGTCTTTAAAGCTTTTGTAAATGTCAATCAAGCTGTAAAATGTGTACGTATTTGTAGTATAAAGACAACAGTGAAAACATCAGTGTGTGGAAATGTCACCCTACTGCTTATTATGTAAGAAAACGTAAATGATGTAGCATTTTAATTGTTTTAGTGTAGCTACAAATCGGTAGGCATATACACGAGGTAGTAACTGGCCAATAATGTGTGCCTTCAGGCTTCAAGTTAGTCTGCGAATTAAAGTCCCAAAATGTTTAATACGACTGTTCCTTGATATAATATGTGATTTTACTGTCTGCGTATTTTTGTCAGGCATCTCTCTTGAAAGGGTTATTTTGTAACTTTTTTTTTGTTTTTGCCAAATATGCATACTACTACTGCTACCGACCACACAGACCAGCAAATTATAATCCAAATGAAATAAAAATGCTCACTAACTAACTACTTTACTAAAAACTAATTTAAAACTTTACTATGTGCTTACAGAGTAGAAATCCGACGTGACAGAGTGAGGAGGAACCGGTGGCGGCTGTACTTCTTTTTCTTTATTTTCCCAAGAATGAGGAGGAACTGGTGGTGGAGTTTCGTTTTTAGATGGAGGTAGGTCACCTCCTCCAAAATGAGCAGCAACGTTCTTAGACTCACTTTCAGCAGTGTTTGGATTGGATTCAAACGGGTCTTTGTCCAACGGCATTGTTTCCCGCCGAGTATATTCCTTTTCTTCAAAAACGTTTGTAGTATCAGGCTGCGAACTAAATATATCAGATTCAGCTTTGGTAGTATTGACCGATTCAAAGTTTCCACGGTCTACAATTAAAGGGCGTTCTTGCGAAGCCTCACGCTTGTGTGGTAACTCAGGACTAGCAGAGATAAAACGTGACTCTTCTTCTAGTGTAGCCATATTTGGAGGTTTAAAGCAAGGACTTTCCGGAAGCTTGGGCTCTTCCAAATCCATTGGAGAAATTGAAGATCTGTCCAATAATGAGTCGTGTTCCAACAAGTTAGGTGACTCAGATTTGAAGAATTTGTGACCTTCACTGACTTCTTCGTTTTGAGATGCGTAAGTTGCGGTTACAGGAGGGGGCACAACTTGATCTTGTTGTTTTGACTCTTTGATAGGGGATTTTTCCAAATTAAGTAAATCGTCTGTGAGTAAACTGTCAGGTGAAATATCTCCTCCAATATTATTAGCTTGGTCCAACAAATCTTGTAGGAGTGCTGTGTCTCCTCCATCGTTCTTCTCAGTCTTTCCATTTACTTTTCCAAGGAAAATCTCATCTGGTTTTGGTGAAGATGTGTCTTTTTGAGCTGAGTTATTTGTGTCACTCAAGTCCAATCCAAGCAAATCTTCGTCTCCCATAAAATTCGAAGATTCTAGTTGTACGTTTTCACTGGGGGCAGAACTGCCTACTATGTTGCTACCGCTGTCACCTTTCTCAATTGACGTGGACATTAAATCTCGTTCAGAAGACTCAGATGGAGGTATTTCATCCAAAAATGTGGACAATTCCGTGTGCTTTTTATCGAGTTCTCTCATTAGATCGTCATCATACAGAGATGCATCCGCGTGAGAAGTAAAAGCCGACTCGTCTCCCTTTGATGGTGATAATTTCGGAGACGTTTTAAGTTGACTTCCCTCGGGTTGTTCCAACCCCATCAAGTCACTGTGATCCATGGTTTGCTATAAAAACAACAAAGTGATGTAAAAAACTGAATTAAATGGACGAGAAAAGATTAATAATCCATTTACTATTTAATAATATTTCACGTACAGGAAAATTAAAACAACTTGAACCACCAATTTTTTATCCAATTTTAAGAGTACCTTCTTCTATAGACAATCACCAAAGATTAAACCCGTAGTTTTTTTTACTTTTTACCAAAACTCATACTACAAGCGACGAAAAATATTAAACAAATTGCGCATACATATTGTACATACAGCAAGTAAATCATGTGTACTATATGCAAAAAATAGACACAATGCCTAGCCGACGAATTATCATAGTATGTAATAGTAATAATAATGTAGTAATGTAAAAAACGTATGGAGTATGCCATGCGATGAGTAAGCTTGTTTAAAAGGAAGGAAGACCATGACTAATTTCAACTGAAATGGGATGGATGGAGTAATCATCTAGGCGTAGCGGATTACCTTATATTCATCTAAACTGCCAGAAAAATAAATAGACAACTCTGCATTGATGATGAGTCGCTGAGAGTTACCATTTTAAGCTGAACAACGCAACGCAGAATATATTTGTAGTAGGTGGACAGACACTTTAAGCTTTTTAGAATAAAATAGTAGCAAGAAAAATGTCTAAAATGGAAGATTTTCTGCTGTTTCTTTGATGCTCGTTCGCACATGCAAAGCTCAAGAAAATTCTGTACAATTTATAAACCAGCAGATGCCTTCATTTCATCAAGCGTTAAGAAAATAGTTTTTGCCACAGGCAGTCGCTTCTTTAAATAATGCCAAAATGCTAAAGCTCAGAAGCTGAGGAATCATCATCACGCTGTCAATAGGTAGTAATGTAGCGCTAAAGTAGGAAGCTAATGTCGGGTGTGAGCAATAGTAATGATAAAATAAGCCATTTGAATAGGCACTTCGTCCGTTAAACCTAGTATTTATGTAAAAAAACCTCAATTTTATGAATTTTCAATTTTTGCATTCGAATCATACACTTAGATAAAGAGAACTTTTCAAACGTTTAATGCTCAAGTCAGAATATTCATATTCGTCGGATCTACTCTCCAACTTTATATGCCTACTTTACTATAGTCAGTGGTTAGCATTCTATTTTACGTTTTCATGTTTTTACTACCTCCTGAATTTTGGGTATTGTATAATTTTTACAAACTATAGCTAATGATGTGATATGTATTTATATATGTCCCATCATGAGAAAATTTGTTATCATCATCAAAATGCTATACTTCATAATAGAGTACAGAGTACACAACAACCGGGTCCTACCGTATCTTTTGCAGATCCGATAGTAAGCTCAGTAAGCTGCTGTTATATCCCACATTTTGCCGTAAAATCTAAACGGGAAGTAATGATACCATTTAATCTAAAAATATGCTAAGCCTATCCAAAAGCTCCAAATCAAACCCTCCTTTTGACCGCATATATTGTGATGATGACTGCATAGGGCAAAAACTGATTGATTTTTTATTATACAATTTTTACAAAAGGAGCAAGAATGACGGAAAAACGTAAAAAGCGCAGGTTTCTATTCTCAAGGTGACACTAATGATCTTTATCACAATAAGTATGTATCTACGTATGGTACTTGGCGATTCGATTCTATAACAGTGATTGAATTTGAGGAAATAGATGTATAACTTTGAGTTTTACAAGATTATTTCGCTGCATTGCAGTTTCTTACAACTGCCTCATATTCCTGAGAAAATATACCATACAAACTCATAATATCTTGCATAATTTTTGAAAGGATAAATGTTCCAGTCATGTCGCTTGTAAAATTTAGAAAACACTGACTTGCTTGTGTAACAAAAGAGAGTATATCATACACCAAACTGTATAGTTATGCAAACAACATAAATGGTTTTAGAATGATTATTTTCGAATATTTAAAGCTCAAAGCAAATTGCTCGTTTAAAACAAAGTTAGGAAAGTAGTATAAGCTACATAGCGATATCGTAAACAGTCGAGTCTGGTTTTTATTAAATGGTAAAGATAAGGTACTTACGTTTGGCCTGTAGTGAGTAATTCAAAGGTTAAGATGTTTTCAAGATTCACCTTTAAAGTTTAACACAAGTTCAACAGCAAAACCTTTCTACTTTCACTTTTCTTGAAACAATGGCACCACACCAGTAAAAGCTGTGCTTGGAACCAGCTAATGAATTGCTTTTATAGCTTTAATAAATTGACTTTCTTCGTTGTAGCAATGAATATCAAAGGTTAAATACCTAAACACCAGTCTTTCTTTCCTAACCTTTTAATATGAATAGAAAAAAGTAACAATGAATAGACAGAGGACAGTTGAAAAGACGGGATTGTAGACAGATCTGATCTTCTAGTGTCAATTGGATGCAACTTTTACATGTATCCATGCATTGTACATCGGCATAAAATTATCTGTAAACATTGCATTGGCAACACGAACCTTTAGCAACCGTAACCGAACACTTTTGGATATGTTTACTTTCTTTCTCGTAGCGTAGCTAAACAGAGAGTCAAGCAGGCTAAAAAGAAAAAGACCGAACGAGCGTTGTTGCTGTGCTTTCTCGGATTCAGGTGAAAGAACAGGCAAAGGAGTTGCCATGAGATGAGACAAGCTTTTGTAGTTTCTTCGAAAGCTCGACCATATTTTATACAAAGTTGCACCCCAACATTATTACGTTGCTCTATTGTAGCCTTTTCCCTTTAGGTTCGTTCGTGATTTTCCCCTTGCTCACACGCTTTCCATATATTTTCTATAACAGAATTATGGAATAGAGTCGTTTGTACCAGTTTGCAACTTGACATGTACGCAGATATGAAAGCAGATCTTTCAAGTTGTTCTTTCTTACTCCTACCACCTACACAAAAGTGCATAGTCTAATTTTATTCTTAACATGAAAGAGTACTGCTGTTACAAAATGAATTCAAGCAGTCTATTTCCTGGCCACTACCAATAGTAGTGACTATATAGTGACTGCAGGAAGGAATGATGAAATGTAACAGTTGCAAAACCAGTTGTTCATTTGTGCACAGGAAGAGAAAGTGGAGATAAAGGAAATTCTCCCGGTATTATGCCAATGCGATAACTAGAATAAAGTTTCTTTATACCATTGAATTGAAGTATTCCCATTACACAAGCACGCACATACAGAAAGACTTATTTTGCCAAAGTCATAATTAATTTCATTTTGTAAATATGTTTTAAAAGCTTCCCTAAACAGAACCCGTAGTTATCCACTATTCGTATTCATGCAAACCGTATTTAGCTTCCATTTCGTGACCAAAGAAAATGAATGCTGAAGTACAGAATGATTTCTTCAACTGGTTACATAACACTCATTAAATTGCGAGCTATCCATATCAAATAATGCCAATGCTCATAAAATATTCCATAGCCAAGTGTTGCTGACCAATGAATAAGCTTGAATGTAATCACGCAATGATATAAAAAAGACGAAAACCGGGGGAAAGTTAACATAAAACTTACGAAAGAAAGGAAAAGCTAAGCCGGTTGGTTCATAAAATTTAATAATTCTCCTTTCACTGATCGTGAATACGATTAAATGAGTCTACTTCTTGTTTGGGATAACCACGCAAAAAATAACGCAATACGCATCATCCCAAAATTTATCCAATTCATAAATCCACTTTCATAATTTATAAAAATAGGTATATAATAGCTAATTTTACGATTATTCTAGGTTAAATCAACCTCATGCAAAGCAAATAACTTGCAAATAAATTCATGCAGTGATACCAATCATATCTCGTTTAGGCATAATTCATTTATATTTTGACAGGATGGATGTAATAGAAATACAGAAATACGAACGATTGCCAATATTTCATGAATTTGATTAGCAATTCTGACTCGATGATTATCATTAATTACTAATTTATTGCCAAAGCTTATCAAACAATAAAATTAAGCAAAATATCAAAATTTTACCTTTTAGACGAATAAGTTCCGGCCGAACAAAAAACAGTTGATATCTCCTCTGACGGAATGGTTTTTGGTAATGATCGTAGTTATGATTGATTTATATAATCAGTTTAAATTAAGCAAGAAATGATAACTGCTCCTATTTTTTGCTTTAATCTTAATTACGCTCACTCTTCCAAAGCCGGCCACTCTGACCACTTCTTAATCTTAAATTGAAAATTATTTCGCAATGAGTAAAATAACTGCAATTTTATCCTATTCCAAAATAATGCGGATGATTATTAATCCACTATGGACCAGATATATTAACTTACGATTAAATTAATTGTTTGGAGATTCTATCTGCAATGGAATGCTTAAATTACAAAAGTTGCGAAAACTGATATGCAAAATATTACTGGATTAGGAATGAGTTTTGATTTCTTGTTGGAATGATTTGATTACGAAAGTTTAAGACGAAGAAAGCAAACCCATTTGAGAGGTTTGTTTTTGTTTTGCTGCAAGATAAAATGCGGGCATTGAATTGATGCAGCTGATCAGCACAGCGGTGAGGAAAAGAGGACACATCTGCAAAAGTTGTCTTTACCTTTTCGCTATTTTCTAACTTGGTAACCTGTCACCTCTAATTCCTTCCTTCCAAGTGAATATTTTTTAACAAGTAGAAATTGGGTTGGCAGAAGAGCTACATATGAGTCAGTACTACAAACGAAATAATTGTTTCCCTAATTAGGGCATTCACTACATAACTTGCAACTACTGAACTGAGAGTACAGATCAATACCATGATGCCGCATAATGTATAGTAATGGGGTGCGTGCGTGGCCATTTTAATAAGACAAAGGACAGTAATTATTCTTTTCTTGTGCAACTTTTAATAATAAATATAAACAAATAAAATTATAAAGTTAATTAATAAAATGTAAACTGGAATATTTATAATATTTTTGCCTATAATCTCAAACTTCTTCATCGGAATCTTCATAATAGTGGATTTCCTCCACCTTGATCTTCTTTTTCGAACACCGAATGGCAATATCGTGTCCGATTTCTGAAAAAATTTCAACTACGGAATCCAACATCTGCTGGGTGTGCGCAGCAGAAACGCAAAAACGGGTCCTTCCCTCCACCAATGGGGTCGCGGGGAATCCAACGCCTACTGTTGCGACTCCACGTTTTACCATCTCTCGAACAACGTACGCAATTTTTGTGGGCATATATAATGCACAGGGAATTACTGCAATTATAAAAACATTTATAAATCCGATGCTCTCAAGGAACTTTATTAAACTTTGTTGAATGATTGATAGAATTTGAAATCCAACCTGTCCCGACCCCACAATCCCTTAACGTCTTAATAGCTGCTTCCGCACACGTGCCATGATTTTCAGCAAATCCCAAATAATTGTAGGAACCAAGGTTGATGCAATTTACTTTCTTCCCCGTCATCTCGAAACTCCAGCCATAGTCCTTGGACTCCCTTTCTAAAAGAGGGTTTGATGGATACCGGATATTATCTTCAACCTTTGTGTACCTCTCTTTGAGACAGAGCTGGGGATTTTTATGATAATTGAATGCAATTGATTTCAAACTTTACTTATGGACGACTTTGCCGTCCCTCAAAGTATTATTTTTTGTCAAACCTACATTAACCTTATCATACATACAAAGCACACAACTCGTGTGATTCGGCGTGTTTCTGAATACAGGAAACGGATAGAATAGACTATAAATTCCCATAAGAAAAATTACAAAAATTTTCAAGTCCCCTGGCTCTTTTTCCCACAGAGTAATTGAGTGATACGAGTACAAGTTATATAAAACAAAACCTAACCTAATAGAGTAATGTACTTTCCAGGCACTGAGGCAACGGGCATATTCCAACAATCCGCAACTCGTCTATAAACATGTCTTGTGTAGAAACTTTCAAAGCTTGCGTAGAGCGGCACATACCCCTGAAACATCATTTTTTATATTAAATTATTAATAGAACGCAATCACGCTTTGTGTTTATTTTTTGGAATTGAAATTGTACGGAGCTTACATCTCGGTTCTTTTCCTTTGTTGTTCTGGGTCGTAATATGTCATTGACATATCCGGTCAATACAAGCACTGCGTAACACAGATAAGTACAAAAGGCATCCCATAACGAACACTGTTCAAATGATTCTTCACCAAATTTCCTCTGTGGTGGTCTTATCTTTGTAACTTCACCGTTTGGAAGAGAACCGTTAGTTAAACTGGAGGATGACTGATTTGTTGTAGGGGACGGTTTCGATTCTTTGATTTCTGATTTTGGTTTATTAATAAAGCCATTCTTCCGTTTTTCATCACCGCCTGAGGATATCACTCCAGGAGGGTTGGAATAAACAGACGTTGCAACACACAAATTATTATAAAAGGGTTTCATCTTATCTAATTACGGTTATCCAATTTAATTACCTGTGAAATTTAATAAACAGTTTGCTTTAAGAATCATGTTAATATATTCAATATTTGATTTGATTCTTACTCATTTCTTTGGTATGAACTTCAGCCTACAAACAGGTGACACCTTTTCCGTTCTGCTGACGTTGATCCACTATTCCTCGTAAAACCAAGTGTGCTGAAACAAAATGGCAGAAAAGTTGATAAGAGATAAGATAATTGCAACAATAATGAGTAAACCCTATTAGGTATATTTCGTAAGTAAATAATGAGAATTCTCATGCATTTCTCACAAAATTGTAATAACGTGAACAATCAGTGGACCATTAGAGTTATTAGTGTAAACCTCTGAAAAAATAGTCTAATAATGCACATAATGATTACTATTTACCGTTACGTAAAACTGAAAACTATTCACTCACATAGTAATTCGGCAATATAGATCCACTCTCTGACCACCCACCACCACCACCGGCTGATTCACACAAAAAGGAAGGATATTATTATGCAATAGTAGGGAGTAGAGATTTGAAGAAAGCATACAACATTGTAGATAGGTATGCAAGGTTTAATGAATGACTAAACCGGAGAAAAAAGGTAAGGAGTGGCTATATAATAGTCTAGTGCAATATCTCTGCTGTATAAACTTGTGCTTCATCCTTTGACTCCCTCCAAAAAACATATTTGCGAGAATTAAAATTGGCACATGTAGAAATGAGTAAGCGACCGCGACATGCCGATGGAATCAATAAAATTACAAGTTTTTAATAACAAAACTGCAGCTGCTAGTCGCAGTCAAGTCAATGTACAAAAATACATAATTATTTATGCACTCAACAAAAAACTACTCCAAATCCTCCAATCATTCCATAATTTGCTTTAAACTTTGCCAAATCATTGCTTCATTTCAGATAATCTTTTTGTTAGTCTTTTTAAGTATTTAGTGCCGGTAGTTAGCACAATTAGATTTTACAGATTATGCAGGTTTCGGATGAGTGAGCTGTTTGGCTATAATAAGGGCTTACAGCAATTACTGTAAGATTAACTGAGAAAAGGTGAAGGAAGTAGATATGATTTTGTACGTCTATGCTCTAATTATGTACGTAAGATAAAGTAACTTGAAGAATTTCCAATGATTTTGCTTACGTGATTACTAAAATTGCTTTTAATGTACCTATTTATTTGGGCTTCCACTGTTTCACTACGTTCAGAGCTTGTTATAGCTAGTAACATTAATATGCAGTTCAAACAGACATACAGAATATATATCCCATAAAGTCTTTATAAAAGCCGGTTTTTGTAAGAAACGTCATCTTCATATGACTGATTTCCAGATGAGCCCAAGTTGTTTGATGATCAAAACTAGTTGGAAATTATTGACAAAGAAGAAGGATTGCATATATGTATGTGAATATGATTGTGGTTTCGTTTTGATCCTGATCCAAACTATAGTTGGAAATTATTGACAAAGAAGAAGGATTGCATATATGTATGTGAATATGATTGTGGTTTCGTTGGTTGAATTGCTCAAAGAAAAATTACTTGCCATTAATGCCCCAAAGTCTGACAAAGAGACACGCTCACTGATGAAAACATGAGTCATTAATGGAATGAATCATAATTGGATAGGGCTGGAATCGAACTTTGAATGATCGCAAATATTTCCTTTTTAACATATAACAATATAGAAAGAGTAGACGGTATGTCTATATAAAGTGCTGAAGAAAATCTTTTCCAGAAACTTCCTGTTTCTTGCAGTGTCCAATCTGGTCGTATCATTCCAGGTTTTGACTTTCTCCATTTATCTTTGGCATTCTGCTTCTAGGCAAAAAACAATAGGCACCTGTCATTTACCTTTTTGCCAAACAATAAAATACAAATGCTTGCAATAGCATATGCAATGCAGTACTTTAAGACAAAAAGTTATTCCTGTACAACAAGCGGCTAATGAAGGCATATTTAATACCCAAAGTCCTCTACCCAGAACTTCTTACTGTTTCTTTCTTATTATGTATTATCGTAACAGTAACCTGTACGGTACATGTACATACAACTTAACAAAGTTTTATTTTCATTTTTTTTTGCAATTCTCGTTTTTATACAGCATTTTAAAATTAAAATTAAATAAAATTAAAACA
>JAHZNK010001380.1:0-10601 GCA_027744615.1 Lepidocyrtus cf. nigrosetosus NNG-2020 | reverse complement strand
TCATCATCACCGTCGTTGTAGTGGTGGTGATGAGGATCATCATTCTCATCGTCATCATTATGATGGCATTGTGACCATATGATCAAAGTTAGAGCGACAGTGGGAGCCTAGAAAACAACAAAGAGCAGCCGAACAGCAACATCGGATGAAGTTTCACTCCTCCACAGTCTGACTGCGGTTCTTCCCGTTTGTCTTTCCGCTGAATGAGTTATGTTAAAGTCATGACTTTCAGCCAGAGTTTGGCTGCCTTTCCTTTATTCCAAAAATGGATAGTATTTTATACACTCTAATCAAAAAATGTTTTACTTTCTTCAAAGTCATAAGCGTAGAGCTTTATTAGTAAAAAAAACTTTGAGTCAACTCACTTGGCAATTGGCATTAAAATTATTCACTTTTTTGTAGTAGTCACATAGGTTTAAGAGGTGTACAGAAAACAGTTGTTTTTAAATTATTTTTATTTATGCTTCGTGCTTGCAATTCCAGAAATTGCACAACATTTGGTCTGTATTTCTTGACCTGAGATTGTCTATTCATACATTCCATTCCGGGGTAAATAGTGTTAAATAATATGTCAAAATGCTCATTAGTTAACCGTCAAGTTTTGTTAGCATAGGTCCTTTTTTCTGTTTGAAGTATGAACTAACTGTATTTGAAATCATGGCTTTCTATTTTCTATTTGTGTTCGGTAGCCAAAATAATATCACGTTTCAAACACGGATTCAACTCAAATTCCACTTAGGGCAAATTATATTCAATTGTTATATACAGGAAGCGCAAAGTGCTTTATTTGACAAAACAGACCGATGAATAAATAAAAAACTACAGTTAGCGAGCATTTCTTTTAAAGTGAGTGTCTATTATTGGTTAACATAGTTTAAAGATCACGTAGAATGAATGAAGAATGCAAAAAAACCTTCTAGTAATAAAATGATGAAAGCTCTTACGTCAGCCTAAATTCTATCACATGATCAGCTTTGCACAACCTTGTTTAAATCTCCTAGCTAGAATCCTAGAATTTAAGTAAATACGGAAAGCACAGTTTAAACAATAGCGTCAATAGAGGGTAAACAATGTTGAGGAGGAATTGAACTGAATAAAAAATCCAGCTTGATTCAGTGGATAAACAAAGAAAAAATCCTTTGTTGAAATACCCCCTACTTGTAAAATCAGCAGTATGCATTATAAAGACTGGGATACAACCACCAGGATGAGCGTGTTTCAACATTTAAAAGAAAGGAAAATATATGCAAAAGAATAGAAAAAAGATAGAAAGAGCGTTTTTTTGTTTTCTAAAATTATCCGCTTCTCCTTCAGAAAAGTTTTTCCCGTCGTCGTATGTTACTTTCTATCATAGAAATTTTTAAAATATTACGACTTTCCATTACCATACCTTTCAGTGTGAAGTGCATAAATATACCTGTCTAAGCGTACCTTTTGGTTTCAGATGCTAGTGCATGCTTTCATTATCATAAGATTTTATAAGATGGAAGAACATGGCGATGAAAGCATGATTTTCCCCATTTTTGTTCCATCTATTCTTCCACTTTCCCTTTAATTTTACAAAGTGGTTCGAAATCCCTTTCCCCTGCTGCTTTCCCTGTTTCTTCAGTTATTTCCCAATCTTTATCTTCCCATCTGTACTCGTCCACGTTTCCATCACTCAACTAAAAGAAAAGTATCAGAAGGAAGTTAAGAAATTGATAGTGATGGTGTTCTTGTATTTTCCCTTTCAAGTTGATCATATATTCTTTCAAGATGTGTTTTGTACAGTAATAATGAGAAGAGTCTTAACTGCATAAACGTAGCAGATGCTTAGATGATCATTTTTTCCTCTTTTCCATATTCTTGAAAAAACATCAATATCAAAACGAACATTATCATTTTTATTATCAAAACCAGCAAAAGCAGAATCAAAAGCTTTCAATCGTTGTTGAAGGCGCGTAGAAAGCACATCTCGTCCTCCTTCGTTGCTATTTTTATAGATGGTTAGATATAATGAGAATAACGCTTGAGTTCACATCCTATCTCCACCATCACAAAGATACATCTAAATATCTTTAAAAAACTAAACCAAGCGAAGACGAACAGTTTTTCTTGTTAAAAGAAATACCATAAAAGCAATGCATATGCTTGAGTTAAGGCTAAAGAAACTATAAGGTATGGCAGATCCAGTTTCGTCAATTTTTTTCTAAAATTCCCAACAAAAACAAGGGGTTGATAATTACGTCATCAGGATCAAAATGTCGGACAAATGAAAAAAATCGAGACTCTAATATGGGTTCGTTGGGTTGAGTGTTCTTTTCATATCTCATATTCTCTGCGAAAACCTTACTTGTTTTAGGTTACATGGACCTATAAAATTATGTACTTTTTAATTCATTCAAGTACAAATATGAGGGAAAGCTTAGCAGAAAGTAGAGAGATTTGAGTCAGTTTTTCTACCTTGTAAAAATATGCAAAAGGGTAATGGGATTGAAAACAGGTAAAAAGTTCATTTTCCGTTTTTTCAAATCTATTTACATGTGCAAAGAAATTGATGATTTCTTATATAAGCGTTTCATTTTTTGTCGATGTGGAGACCACAAATAGTTTAGAAATAGAAATGGTCATCGTTGAAATGTCCTACACTGCAATCCTCTTGATCTAGAAGCTTATTTTACACTCACAGCTTGACTCAACATGTTACAAGAAGTTGTAGAAAAAGATCCAGATATGATGAAGCCTTACTGATTAAGAAGCATCTACTTTAAAATTTCTTTATTCTCACTGTAAAATGAGGCTATAGTACCTAGTTTGGTATTTTTATAGGTGCCACCATTGCATGTAATTTCCAATCTTTCTCTTTTGAAACCCTCCATTTCTCCTTTTTAATAATGAGTTCTTCTCTGTCATTCGTTTCCCTTTTATCTTTCTGCTACTGGTTAGAAAATTTGCTGACTCACTCATTTTCCTTCTATTTACTATACTCGTCCTTATATTACTCAACTAGGTATTTATCTAAAATGTAAATGGAGTGGGAAACGGAAAAGAAATTTAGTTTCCAGAAATATTTTCTGAAAATAACAGTGAAGAATGGAAAAGTAGAATGAAAGAGGTTTACCAGTACTTGTACGGCTACTGCTTTTTAGTTTTAGCCTTGAAGCGAAAACTTTTGAGATCGTGTTTCATGTTCCACATTTCACTTTGACCAGATTAGAAGCTTATGTCAGCCTGAGTGAGACTACACCAGGCAAAAAAATTGTAGTAGAACAAGGAAAGCAGTATTAGCATGCTTAAAAGTAAGGGAGAATGAGAGATGAGGAGTTGACGTTACTTCATCTTGTACACTTTTAACTAGACGGATAAGTGGAAGTTTTTGCTTCTCATTTGGTCTCAACAACGACAGCACTAGTAACAGCAGCAGCACCAACACAACTTCCTTGCAATTTTTCCTAAGTAATATCTTTGAAAGTTGAGATCCAAAAATGTTCAAATGAGTATTTTTTCTTTAACAAATTCGAGGAGAGAATTGTACTGTCGTATTCTCACTGGATTATATAAAGTAAGCGTGTGGTGCTTCCCTTGCACTTAATTCTACACTTCTTTTTTAAAAGTTTGGACAGATTTGTGTAAAGTGGAGTGAAAGCATACAATGATATTTTCAACAATAAACTCTTAAACACACAAACATATACAAACTTTGGAACTCTTTTAATACCTTCTCGTTTTCCGTTATTTCCTTTTGCTCTAAAAGTAACAAAGAATTCTTTCAAGAGAATCAAGGTTTATTGTAAGATTTTTGACATGTATTGCATTGGATGTTTTACTTTGCAGAGCAGATGCGTACTGGAGAATGAAGTCTGAAAATGCACTTTGTTAAAATTGTGGTGTTAGGAGCAGCCAACGTGGGAAAAACCTCAATTATTCAAGTAAGTATGAAATGTTATTTTTACTTTATTTTAATGTTAAAATCAACATTGTTAAATTGCATTACGTTAAAAGGACCAAACAAAAAACGGTCATATTTTAAATTAGAAAGGAGATTACGGTAGCTTGTTTTAGTTTCTCAAATTTAACGCACTATCAAGGAAAAATGAGACAAGAAGTAGTATCTATATTCACTTTTTGTGATATATAAAGATTTCTAAAAATGTTGTTATGCTCATAAAAGTTGAATTGTTTTTCTATTTTGGCAACAACACTATAGTATTATACATCTTTCCAATCAAAACGTGTAATTATTCTATTCTAACTTAGCTCTTTTCAAAACAGATCTAAACTACGACATACGCTGTAATTATTTGCTATTCTTAATTAGACAAGTTCATAGAAAAGGACTAAATTAAGGGAGAATACAGAAACAAGTGTAAAACTGGGATGCAAAATGCCAAGATTTCTATTGTATTGACGGTACTAATACGATTTAGTTATATTCGTCCTCATTATTCTCACTCATTAAATCGCTATTATTATAGCGGATCTGGCAGCGGCAGCACACGTTTTTACTTGACGCGTTGGGTTGCATTGTCGACACCATTAGAAAAAAATTCTTGTTCACTCAAATCTCCATTCTGTGTGCCTTGCCGACAAAGGATTGCTCATTTTCTGTGTTCCTTTGTAGACAAGAAAAAATGCTTGCTCATTTTACAACCTACGTATAAATTACACTGCTATCTCCACCACAATATATTTTTCCAAGACATGACAAGGCACAAATAGAAAAGAAATGAAGAAAAAATAAAGCTTTTTTTCCTTCCCATTCTTAACTTTCTCCTCCGCTTCCCTCTTTTCAGAAACGAAATAACAACAGCCTCAAAACTACTGTGCTCTTTTAAACCACATTCACCGTTATCAATAGCAGACTCGTTTTGTTGGAGAGGTTGAACCACAAGGCGATTTCCCTTTTCACCTTTTTAGTGTAGTTTCTGGAGCAGTTTGATAACAACCGTCATTAAACGATTAAGGCGTGAATGAATGAGTGGGAGAGCTGTTTTGTGCTGCGCGTAATTTCCTCGAGGCATTTAACATTATTAGTGGGATGATATGCGCTCCCGTAATGACTCCCTGAGGTGAACGCCACATGAGCCTTCTTTCATACCGTTTACATAATGGGAAATTCTTGAGAGATGGCATGAATCGCTGCGATCATTGTGATAATAATAAAGAACGCTGATGAACACACTGGAAGTAGTGGGAAGAAAACAAGAAAGGTAAATAGAGCTTGAAAATATTGAAAAACGTCAAAGCTAAAAAATAAAGACTCATCAACATCGTCAAAGATAGTTATGTACGTCCTGTCTCTCTGTTTTAAAATGGTTGAGTGAACATAAAATTTGCTCCTCTCTCTACATCAATTCCAACTTGTCATATCTCCAGCTTGAGTGAAAATAAGAGAGGATTTGTTTCAGATCTCCAGCAATGTGGTTTACATGGAACACGTATGAGTGGAGGGCAGCACATAAATATTGTGCCACACTTCCATTCCACCAGTGAAAGAAAAATTGACTGGTATGCGTTGTGAATTCAAAGCAACGGAAATGCTTAGCCTCTTCTGTCGGCATTACTGGTATTTTATTTGAAAAAAAAACGAAATAATCATTATAAGCAAAAAAGAATAGGCGATAAGCATTTCTCTTCCGCTACTGCTGTGATCAGTGAAAATGTGTAGGACAAGCTGTTCCTTTTATGGTGACAACGATGAGGAGTCTACGATTGAAATTTGTCGGTTTACGTGAACTTTTACTCACACTCAATCTAGCATGACCAATGGGATGTTAGAAATTACTGGGAATATGGTTTTGGATCCTTTAGAAATAAGAGTTTCTCCAGCGATTACCGTTATTAAAGTGCTTGTGTGCTCACATAATAGCCACCTTCCATTTCCAAACAAAGGATATACATAACTTTCTGTATGAAGTATGCTTTATAGTAAACCGATACTGGGATTCGCAATCCCTATACAAAGACATTGCTATAATTCTGCATTCCAATTTCCTATATCGGTCGTTACTTTAAAGGAATGGGTAGACTGTAAAGAGCATTAATGAAGGAAAGGGTTGTGCTCATCGTGGTCACGGTTATTGGCGACGCGTATGTGAAGAATATCTTTAAGAACATTCAAGTTGTTTTGTTTAGCCATGGAAAATTATGGTGTTTGTATGGTAATAATCTTATAGAGTAGAAGAGCATCACACCACCATACTCATCGTTATTATTATCTAGTCCCTACGGGAAATAAGAAATGAAATTATTGCTTTCTCTTCTTCCATGAAAATAGTGGAAATGGAAATTATTTTTCAAGTCAAAATTATGAATTTACTTTGTCTCGGGCTATAGGACTTCCAGCTCGCAGACACTATCTAAGTTGGAAGTGTCTCTATAACGGTTTATGGCAACTTCAATAAATTATTAAACCTCGACTCATTCAATTCATACTTTTATGTACAAATGGATGCTCAAGTCTTCTTTTGAAAGTGTAATTTCGTTCATATTTAGGATTAAAGCGTTAAATGAATCGAAACGAATATTATTTTGCGAGTGTGTTGGATGTGATGAGAATAAGGATACAAGTAATGATTGAAATTCTTGTTTCCCTTATATGTAGACGACTCTAAAATATCATGACCGGATGATAGCAGAGACAACGTAATTTTAACTATCCATTCAATAGAATTTGCTTTGGTTTTGAAGTTCATTTTCATGAATGGTTCCGGAAACGTAAACCACAGAAGGAAAATCTACTTAAGAATTCCTTCATTTCCCTTTCTCTTTGCAATGAGGATGGAGTTGAAACACTAAAGAGAAGGTGGATTTAAAAGAAAATTCTTTTCGTGAAGACAGAACTGCCCACATTTTAATTTATTGCGATTGTTTTCACAACTGTTTCACATGGGACCAAAAAGCTAGAGCTGGATCTGGAAAGACTTTAGAAAATCATGAACAAGTTCGCTGGGGTTACTCTTATTCACTAAATAATGCCAGTAGCAAGGCTCATGACAAGAATTAGAATGAAAATATAGGTTAAAGCTAGTTCATGAGAGGGTAGAAACTGTGAGAGAGAGAGAATAAAAGAGAAAGTTTTCCTTTTAAAAGAAACGTTTCCCTTTATAATCCAAGAGGATTTAGGGAAAAGGTATGGAAAAGGAAGGAGAGGGATAGATATAGGAGGCCGTTGTTGGTCGGTGTCTAACCTCTATCACCATGATATGATCATCATCCTCATTGAACAACAACAAACAGCACCAGCAACCATGACAGTGCATTGTAAAAACAAAAAAGAAGTTTGAAATAGATATCCATATAATCTTATCGATATTTATGCATTCAATTTGCACTTTCTGTATAGTGAAAGCATAACCTAATAATGTGTAGTCCACCGTAGGGACTAGGACTCGGATATGACCCATAAACTGGGAAGAACTACTGTTTCATTTCATTTCCTCATTACCACACAACTTTTGGGAAAAGTCAAAATCCACTGTCTCCCTCGCACCCACACTCGTAGGAAAAAACTTTGTAACAAACAAGACAGGATAATGGGGAAAGTGAAGTTAGAAAACGGAAAGAAGGAATCCAGTTAAAAGGAAAACGACATTATGAAGAAATAAATAGAAAGGTAGTATGGCTTTTACGGAGTAGATTTGTACTAGTAACTAAAGTATAAGGTTGCAACTAAAAATAGAGAGAAAGTGATGAGAGAAAAACCACCCGTTCATAAAATAAAATCTGTTTACATAATCATATGTGCCTATAGGTACACGTAGATCAAAGAGCATGTATGGTATTTTGTTTTTCTTTCTTTCCGACAATCCGGTTTACGATTGTGATGCGATTGCCTTTGAGACAAAGTTGGGACTCAACTGTGAGAAAAGCTACTATTTAGTCAACCATTGCACCTTAGGTATTATGGGAGGTGGATGGTAATCACGTGAATGTAAACTACCTACTGAATTTACAGATGACTAAAAATGCTAGAAAACGTAGGTGTTATGGTATAGACAGGAGTAAAGAGTATCCAGTGATAGGATAGTCGTGTCCTGGGAGTATTCGACACTTTCATTTTATCAGTTAGAAAGAAAGAGCACCTCCAATTTTGCTTTCACTCCTCGGTAGTACTATAATTTTAGGCGGAGAGGAGTAATAAGATAGAATGTAAAAAATATCCCAGGTCGTTGCATTTTCATTCGCATGAAAGTTAAGAGGTGAAAGGAATGGTAACCGCTAAAAAGAAAAGTTATATTTACGATTGTTTTTGTTTGTGTAATGTCAACAGCAATTCACAACAAACACTTTCCCAGAGGATTACTGTACAACGGCAAGACCTTCACTGCATACCCGAACCGTGATGCTGGACAACAGAGTTTACCAACTGAAGATAGTGGATCTACCGCCGCTAAGTTCATTTCCTCAGAACTCACTTGAGGAGTGGAGCGGTGGGATGTCCATTAGAAGTGCATCGGCTTACATTCTTGTTTACGATGCCTCTAACCTGGACTCTTTTCAACAATTGAAGACACTCAAAGAACAGATTTATGACTCGAGGGATATGCATAACGTGCCTGTACTCGTGGTGGCCAACAAGTACGATATGCTCCCTTCCACTTCCCTCCCCTCTTCTTCTCAGCCATCCCAGGAGAGCCGGGAAAGGAGAGACATTTGCTCAATGGTGAAGAAAAATTGGAAACTTTCACACTTTGAAATTAGTGCAAAGTTCAATTGGCGAGTTGTTGCACTTTTCAAAGAAATCACCCGACTTTGTGATCTCCTTGAGATGGCTCACAATAAAGAGTCTCTCCATATGTCCCACATGGAAAGCTTTCACCCACTCAACAGAGAAAAGTGTGCTATCAGTTGACTACCCCAGAATAATGAA
The DNA here is from genome assembly GCA_027744615.1 of Lepidocyrtus cf. nigrosetosus NNG-2020. Taxonomy (NCBI): domain Eukaryota; kingdom Metazoa; phylum Arthropoda; class Collembola; order Entomobryomorpha; family Entomobryidae; genus Lepidocyrtus; species Lepidocyrtus cf. nigrosetosus NNG-2020. The sequence goes on along the minus strand of JAHZNK010001380.1, from coordinate 1,750 downwards.
AACCGCTGTTACTAACACAACTTTATTCATTCATTTGTAGTAATTTATGCATTTAATATACATCACCACCAGATACTGCACAAAATCTAGTGTAATCTCAACCGACTCACAGCAAACATTTAAAAATATTACCAGATATAATTGCCAATTACGATTATTAAACATGGTTCACTTATTAGCTCTTGAAATTAACGAACAGGCTTTCATGGCTCATACCTCACGCTTTTCTCTCCCTCCCTACTACCTCTTATTTTCTCTCCAATTCCCCCTCCTGCTTCATTTCCTCAACAACACACCCATCCACTTACTTAACACAAAAATAGGCTTTTTGAAAAACTTTTGATGAAAGCTTGCTGTTCCATTAGAGTATTTCCTGAGAATTCTACCAGATGGGAAAACAAATAGGAACGATTTCAACTTTTACCAGACACGCACCTTCCTTCCATATACCCCTTTACTCTATTCATAACAGCATTATATTCATACTAATTTTATTACTAGCATAACGAATTTAGTTGAATCATTTATCATCATGGTAATGATATTAAAATCGCTAAAAATATCAAATTTCTTTTTACTTTTGTTTGTAATTAACTACCAAATTTAGTGCTTTAACTTCCCAATCAAAGAAACGCACAGGTTATAAGATTACAGAAATAAAAACTAAAATTGATATTAGCCAGTTAAAAACTTAGAAAAAGTTCATTGAAAAAACAGAGCTCCAAATACAGTCTAGATTCTTTTAAAATGTTTACTTAAGGTAATGATAATTTACGTATGTCAATACAAGATTTTGATGATAATAAACAACGTATTTGCATACGTTATTAAATTATAATAAGTTTTAAATAGACTTATATAGAGCCATGGAAATAAGTGAAATTGTATTACTTAATATATTTAGCGTAACAATTACCTTATTTTACTCTAAATTATATTATTAAACTCTAAATTAAAACTCCCAAATGTATATTGGATATCGGCAAGAATGACATAGGACAAAACTCCGAGCTGCTACTACATCCATAGATAAATCTTAACAATAAAGTAGATACCAAGAAAGGTTACGTCTTTTAAAAAACCATTTCCTAAAACCATATTTATGAAAAAACTTTCCTTTTGAAAACTTTGGAGATAGAATTATGTAATCTAAAAGAATCGTTCTGGTGTTTGCAAAAAAAGTTTATCGATTGTGCAAGTTATAAATGCTCTTATATTTTTATTAGCTCCATTTCCTGTTCCATTCTGATCATGATGAGTAGTTGAGAAAAAGCCTTGATGGTAACTTGTCCGCAATATTGGCAGCACATTGGTTTTGTTATGAATTATCAGACCGCAATATTTAAAATCAAGTTCGACAAAGTAGCAAAAACTGATTTACAAAGTTTTCCCTTTCACTATTTTCCATTCCTTTCTACTTTTTTTAAGTTGTCCTTACTGCTTATGAGGTAGAAAATATAAAATTATAATACAATTCAAAAGCAAGTTTTCATGAGAATAGCAAAGAATGCGTTTAGCTTAATGTAAGTAGATAAAAAGTGAAGAAAAAAGAAAAACTGGGATGATGCTAATTCTCATCATGATTATATTGATGATGGCTTGGCAAGCTTTGAAGGAAGGCGGAGTAAAAAAGGATGAAAGTGACTTAATGTCGAGTGAAGCGTGTAAGATGAAGAGGCTTAGAGCTTAAGAAGTAAAAAGAAACCAAGAAAAGTCCAAGTAATCATTTTGACTCATCTTGGCACTAATT
>JAHZNK010001379.1:0-13192 GCA_027744615.1 Lepidocyrtus cf. nigrosetosus NNG-2020 | reverse complement strand
AATGTCTTCTTCTTTCAAAATACCTGATGGCTTTGGTATCAATTTTGGTGGTGGAGCACTGATCCTATCCGTTTGACTGGAGGATACTTTCGGGATTGATTGAGAAATAGTTAGTGTCTGTTGTTGAGATTCTGGGTTCTGCACTTTACTAGGAGGAGGTTCCAAGGACTTGACATGCACTAAATAGGCTTTGACCTTGGCCTTCTGATTGGATATCCTAATTGGAATCACTCCTTTTCTTTTCTTAATAACTTTCTCTACACTAATCTTCAGATTTCTTTGCAGTTTGATATACGGTTCGTACAATTTTTCAGTTTGGTGCTCAATAAAATTATACACACCATGTAGTTCTTTCAAAGAAATATACTTTAACGGTTTCTTCAAGTTCTTCTCAGATTTATATCCAACAGCCAAATCCTTCAAGTAATCTGTTTCTGTCAATAAGGAAGGCACACACAAGCCTTGGTCATTACTAACTAATTCCAAACTAAGGGAGTTTTCTTCTGCATCAGAAGTTTCCGTTGCATTTGTATTTCCTATCCCATCTTTAGATTTCTTCCCAGTTCTAGTCTTAGACCCGGACGCCAAAGATGGTGAAGATTTCTGGTTCAAATCCATCTTGCAATTCGTTAACGGAATCTCAACACGCTTCCAAATAGAGATGGCCAGGTGGTTCCAAATACCTTTGTAAAGTTTAAAAATACTTTGATTATGTAAGCATTGGATATTGTTAATCTAAACAAGTATTATTTGATTCCTCTTACCTTGTGGGGAAGCCGGTATTGATAAACCAAAATTTAACCGCTACGCTCCCTTTTTAAAAGCTACACTCTGCACGGTAAACTTACGTAAAACAAAAGATTACTGAAGCAAGAATCATCATTAGTAAACTTTTTAGTTAATTTCTACAATTATCAAAAACGCTTAAAAATAAAAAATACCTGTTTAACAATTTTCAATAAAATACCAAGCTGATGTGCTCGTCTCGAGAAAGTGATGTATTCGAGGATAGTTTACAAAGAGGTATGACGAAGGAAGGTGATCTCCATGTAAAAAAGAGTGGAAAGGGAAACGAGTTGAAGGAAGGCTTCAACGAAAAATAGTTGCGAGGAACGTGAGACATGGGATTTGGGAGGATTGGATGGGGGACCAACCAATGAAATATAAACTGAATGATTATTGCAAGGGTTGGTGATGGACTATGGACGGGATTATAACTCCTACTACTACTACTTTACTACTACTTTAAGTAGAGGTTTAACTACAAAAATCTCTTCTGTGGATGTATAATCCTTCTTCGGACATAAAATGCAACTTTTTGGATTTTTCATGCATTTTTCATGATATAACTGGGTAGAAATTAAAATTTTGCTATTTCTTCAGTTTTTACATAGTTTATGCATTGCCCTTTGTGTATGCTTCGTTTCCCTCCAAAACTGTTGAAAAGTACATGCTCAATGTAATTAAATTAGCATTTTGATATTTACATACATACCTATAATTTGCATTTATTAAAAGTAATTGTGCTACATGCATAACTATTGTAGTTTAAACTTTAATTTTTATTCATAATCTTTCCAGTTTGTCCATGTATAACCCCACCGAGCAGGGTTTGCTTCAGGATGATAAGACAAATCAATTATAGCTCGAGCAGTTGCATTATAGGTTTGTAATAAGCTTAACATTTCTTCAACTTTTGTTATTTCTTGTTCAGCTAAATTAAATAATTCGCATGGATCTTCTTGTACATTAAAAAGACAAGGTTTTGTGTAAGGATCGCATGGAACGGAGGAAAATGGGACTTCCCCACAATTTAATTCGGATTCTATTTGCAATGCTTCAACTTCTTGGGGATTTAAAAGGTTTCCAGTTACCTTTGAAATTGCTAGGTTGACTTTGCTGGACAAAATTTGTGGAATGAGCTCGGCTACTGAAGTATTTTGAGGGTAATAGCCATACCATCCGTCCCAAATTCCTCCACCGAGGTCATGCGTTGAAGTATTTCCTAAATATTGAGGACAACGGTAAGGACATTATTTAAATTGTAAGCGTGATGAAAAAGTTTTACCTTGAATAAGTTTCCAAGGACCGGAACGAATGGCAGAGTTGTTATATATATCATCTATATTGTAAAGAAATTCATGACGAGAAGGCTCACCGGAAGTGAGTGAACCCCAGACACTCACTCCATCAATGCCTGTTATTTCACTAGTATTCCCTCCTACCATTCAAAGTAAAATCAAAACGTTTTGTCTATTTTATTAGCAAATAATCACTGGCTAACCAACCTGCAGCTTCGTACAATGTGGGTAGCCAATCGGATGCATGAATAATGTCATTTAGTATCTTTTTGTTTTGTATTTCCGGGCTCCAAATGCAGGCAGCCACACGAGTTCCCCCTTCCCACAAAGTATTTTTCACCTAAATAGGGTATTTAACTTTGAATTATCCCTAGATAACTTTACTTTGCTTATCAACGCGACATTATGGATGTTGTAATTCATAAAATTGCATTCATACACCACGTAAAGGCCAATTAGATGCGTAACCTAATGCAAATCCTTCTGGAGCCCCTCCGTTATCACTGGCAAATACAATGACAGAGTTGTTAAGCATCCCATTTTCTCCTAGAGCGTTGATAATATCTCCAACAGATTCATCAAGTTTATCAACCATTGCTGCATAAAATAAAACCAAAGTACAAAGTAAAAGTAAGGCCAGTTAATTGATTACATATTAATATTATAAAAATTGCCTGCATATTTTAATCTATTTTCATCATCAATTTTCCCTTTAAACTTGTCGACATTTTCTTTTGGAGCTTGAAGCGGGTCATAATCATTTCCTACGTGAGGAGCTGTGTGAGTAATCATTAAAAACATAGGCTCATTGTCCTTTTTTAAAGTGTGATTAGCGATCACTCGTAACGACTCCTGTGTTATGAGATCGGTACTGGAACATAAAGATAAAGATAAGATGATGCTGTACTAATACAAAGCTGAGCAAATTTTAATGGAACGAACTTGTAAATTCCAAATGTAGTCCTGTCCAAATTTACCCCATTTCTAAAGTCGTACCCCCAATAGCCCTGTAAGAATAACAATTTAGCTTGAAATATTATTTATGGGATTGTCAAACATCTTTTGCTACAATTTTTTGGTAACCGAATCCGTTGAAACAGGAAACACGTAAAAATGTACAGTGTACGCACTAATTGTTTAAGGTAAAATATTAAATTAAAAAAATACGCTTACAGCATCATCTACTAGTATAAAAATGATGTGAGGTCTCGCTTGCACCTTTTCAATAGCCTTAATTAAGGTACCAGTAATATTCAGTGTTAAAATTAGCATCAACAAACGTTTTTCCTCAAACATGTTTTGAGAAAACGCTGCACTAATGGCATGTAACTATTTCTTTGGTAAAATTAAGTTCTTAAACTGGAGTTTTTTTCCTTTAAACTGTATGTATGAAATCTTAAGAGTTTGTACTTCATTCAAAACTATAAATCATTGGGAACCTGATATAATATGGTACTGGACATTTTCCAAATCATTACTGGGTCAAATAATCGCGAGTTTAGGTTTGGGTGTGTAATTCCAGTATGAAAAATATACACAGAAAAGGTAACGGTTACAATGTCAATATTTGGTATTAGTTTAGTAATAAAAATGTTTGCTAATGTATTAAAGATAACACTGTTTAAATAACATGACCCGGTACAGTGATCAAATGGAAGTTATCATGATTCATGATGAACATTGCGAATTTACTTTAAAAACATGCAAACGGAAAATTTCTTCATTTCCCAAAATGATTATACAAAACAGTTTCAGTAAAACTAATTCATAGCACTTATTTTAAACAGGTCAATTTATTTACAGTTTTTAGTTTTTAAAATTAAGGTTTATACAACTTGATTAAGTGCATTTTCATTATTGATTTTAAATTTTAAATACATTCGTTGACCTGAGAAAAATCTGATTAAATTAAAATGTACATACAAAAACTTTGACAAAATCATCGATAATAAAATATTTTACTAAAACTGCCTATTCAAAGCACCTATTACGTATGTGTAAACCCCTAAATCTAAACCAAAATAGCACACATATTTTAATAAAAATACAAAAACATGGATAAACCCACAAAAATAAATAAACAATAAAAAAATGTCCGTCTACGATTTGTGAAAAAGAAAGAAAACTTATTTCACTTTAACGAAGTACGATTTCAAACAGGGTTATGCGGTATCTATTATTTAACTAATAGATATAGGAACAGGACAATCAGTAAAAATTCTGAAAGCGTGTATTACAAGGTAATTATTGATAGCGGTAAAATTATCCTTAAGAGCGTTTCGACTAGTTTTCTAGCAGATAAATATTATTACACTGTTTGTATACTTTGTGCACATTAATTTATTCGCACCTTACATTATCTTGCCTCCTTACCTTGAATACACTAAAACACATACCAAAAACCTATTGGGTATATGGTTTAAGAGTAGTTGCATAGGTAAGTTTAAAATATCGAACTACTTTACAAGTCACACACAAGTATTGTTCAATTAATGATAGTCATATTTGCTACTTATTTGTCTAAGGTATTACACAGCGTTAGTTTATAAAGGAGAACGAGCTTTTTTCACAACCCCCTATACATTGCTAGCTTGGAACCGGATATATTTGCTTTGCTAGTTATAAATATTTTATCATCACGTTTACGAGAGTATTACTAACTAGGAACAAAAGGTATAAATAAGGACAGTTTACACAATCCCTGTTAAATTATTACTTCATTCTGAATTTTAAAAGATCTGGAACAGTACGGTTTTTAATATTTGTTAGTAAAATTCTTGTTCTTCATCATCACTAAGTTCCGACATTGAACTTTCTGAATCCGACAAAACGCTGTCATCTTCAACTTCCGGTTTACTGTTGCTGCTAGTCCCTTCACTGGTCGTTGACTTTTTTGGTTCCCCAATTTGTAAGACAAGTTCTTCGGTTGCGTACTTCTTCACATACTCTGCGACCTTTTTCTTGTAGTCTTCGGGTTTGTGTAAATGCATTGCGGCCGCATTTTGATTTAATGGGTCAGTAGCGTTAGGATACGTCAGAAGCTGCGGAAGGAACGAATCAAAAATGTTGGAAAGGTCAAACAAAGCGCTCCATGCTTGATTGATCACATCCAAACAAACAGTTCCCGACAACTCGTCTATAGACATTGAAAATTGAATAGAACATTTTTAACAGTTTATAAAATAAGATAGTCTATTCTAGGTGTTTCCATATAAGAGGTTAGGTTACCAATGTTGGGGTGATAGATTTTGTTCATGAACCCAATTGATGGCGACTTGAACGGGTAATTTTCAGGAAGATGAACTCGAACTTTCCAAATTCCGCCTTCATAAGCAGTCCCCTTAGGTCCATAGACTTTCACGCAAAACTCGTTCAATCCATCCAACATTGTCACTTCATGTGTCTTTGACTCCATCAATTTAATAACATCAGCATACATCCTCCTTTTCCCAGCCCCAGGAGATGACATTTCAGATAGATTATTATGAAAGGAAAACAATCAAGCGCTTCAAATCAGCTTCACCCTACTAAAAACAAAATCATCGCATAAAATAACTCAAGTTAGATTATTAACAAAAGTACAATTAGTAAAANAACAAAATCATCGCATAAAATAACTCAAATTAGATTATCAACAAAAGTACAATTACTAAATTACGGGATATCACACTGATGCAGTGGGTTCAAACCGATTTGGATCTTCTTTATTACGCAACAACAGCAAACCGTATCTCAACGCTCTCCTTCTTCTGACCCTGGTTTTTTCACAGCCCTCGTATCCTCCCTAGTCAAGTCAGCAAATATGCCATGACATTTTAAATGCTACCTAAAAATAAAACATTAAAAATTATCTATCACACCAGTTTATCCACAACAACATGAAATAAAGTTCCCCGACAATGGAGGCATAAAGATATCTTTCCATTCCCCCGATCCTTTTGAAATAAAGAATAGCCACTTACCTCACCAATTAAAACTCCTCCGTTTCTTCAGTTAACTATCCTTCACAAATCAACTAAAACTCCTCCACTCTTTCTTGCCTAATTACCAATGCGACTTTTATTTAAAACTCTTATTCAATCAACTTTATTGCGTAGTTAAAATGCCTTGTTGAGTAATTAAAACTTGTTCTATGTTGAGAGCTACTGAAAAGTGATTTCCTTCGAATGTTCACACAAAAGAGAGAGAAGTGAAGTGAGTGAGGCAGGAATCAGATGAGAGGAGGGTGATGATGATGAGAGAGAAAGCGAAAAGGATCGAGCTTGAGAGCATGAGCAATGCCCCTTTTACAACAGAACGGAAGGGATCACAACAAAGCTTCTACAACAAAAATGCATGATAGAGACCGAGTGCATTTTTGCAACATAAATGCATTGATAAGCAATACATGATAGGGGTTTTGAAAACGCTTGGAGGGATGGAGGGATTATGAGATCGGGGGAGACATCGCAGAAGGAGTGAAGGAAGGAGGTGAAGCTGAAGCAGCTGAAGGGAGGTGAAGCATAAGAAAGTTTTGTTTATCTTCCCATCGTAGTTATCGTCAATTAAATGTGAGAGAAATACTTTAGTAATTATCCCGCTTGAAGTATTTAAAAGTGTTCGCAGAGTTTAGGTATCCTTTTTGGAGTTTATGGCGTCTGGCGTCTTATATGATTTGAATGTGATGATATGATAAGATCTTTTTAAATTAGGTAATAAAAGGTATTTAAAAGGAATTTAATGAACTGGTCCAGTATACTACACTAAAACGTTTAGAAAAAGGTATAAATAGTGTTCATATTGAATTGTTATTATCCCATCTTGATCCTGGTCAAGTTGTTTGAAGGCGTCGGTAAGATTCTGGAAGGAAAAGTTAGGTCTTGTTAGCTTTTAAATAATTTTGTAGTGATGATTTATACCAGAGCTTACATAAAGCATGACACAGCAGTGTATGAAGTCGTCAAATGCCAAAGTCGATCTTTTTTGCCTGTCAAATTTTTGAACCATTAATTGAACTAAATTAGGGCTTAGGCGGAAACCAAAGGTTGTTAGCGCAGCGTGGAGTTCGTTGGAATCAATGAAACCGGAATTGTCTTTGTCATAACTTTGGAAGCAGGTTTGCCAATCCTGTAGAAAAACAAAAAGATTTGGCTGGGGTATGATGAGACACACAACTTAAATAAACACTGATTTTTTAAACGGCAAACTTTTTTTTTAAACTTGTACCTGTACATATTTCCAAAGGGATCCGAATTCTTCTAGTCGAATTGTTCCGGAACCTCTTCGATCAAACATTTCTAAAATGATATGAAATTCGATCAATTTCAGCAAGTTTTTTCTTTAGATTATTTTAACTCTTTTGTTCGTACTTATCATTAATTTAACTGTCTGTGGATTGAACGGAACCCATGTTCCATTAGATAATGCTGAAGCTAGTTCTTCATGGTCTATTTCTCCATTCTTATCTGAATCCACACTACATGCAACAAGCAATAATATAGGAAGATTTTACCGGATTCAGATAATCAAAAATCAAATACTAAAATGTATGAATTTTTAATTTTATTACGCTTGAAATATGGCTGCTAATTGTTGATAATCTACACTTTGGTACTGAGGATAGTGGGATGGAGCTGTTGGTGATGATTGACCCATTTTCAAATCTGTTAAAGGATTTTCACTTATACCTTAATTACAGTAATTATAGTATTTTTCATTAGAATTAGTAAAATTAAAATTAGTCGCACTGAGTGAGCTAAAAGATATTTCAAAGGAAATCCTCTTCACACTTCCTGCAAAATACTTTCTTTTTCGTTTGTCCACATCAGCTCTTACTTCAACGTAGGTTTTGAACAGGTCATGTGGATTGCTCCATTCCTTTTTTAATACTACTACTCTCTACCCCTCCACTCCATTCCCAACCACTTCCACAACGCTGCTGCTTGCAAACTAGTCGAGTCAAATAAAGAAAGAAACGAAGTGAAGGCAAAATGAAATTGTGTTTTTCGCAGTTGCAAACAGCGCATCAAGTGGGCTCTACCTCAGAGTGTTGTAGAATCAAGCATGCAATGAGATGAGTCTTTCCAATACGCAAATGTACATGGTTCCAAGATAAAAAAGATAATGTTTACTCAAGCATCTTCTTACAGAATGAACTTGAAATTACTTCGCAGAAATGAAACTGATCTATATTTATCTTAGGGTGACACTATCAACCAATTATATTTAATTCAACAAAGAGCTTGGCGATCCTATACTAGTGATATAGAAAATTTCATCTTTCAAAATCGCATATATACTTTCTGTCCTGCCGAGATAAAAAAGAAATGCAGATACGAAATATTTCTACAGAATAAAAAGCATACGCTCATTGCAGAGTACGCTTTCGAATTAATTAGCTTTTTCTCATGAACTAGTAATTAATTAAGTGTCAGCCAAAAAGGGACAAGCTATCTTAAATTGAATCAACATAATTTATTTTTTGCACCATCATATATGTTTATACAGTTACTTTTGCATCTGAAATAGGATTCTATTCTATAGTAGTCTATATAGTATTTACAAGAAATAATCCGATTGATAATTTTCTCAATTGATAAAATAATACTTTTAATTGCACTTACGATTAATTACAAAATAAATTTTTAAAAAACAATAAATAATCAAACCTCCATGATGAATCTTTTGTACGAAACTTTTTGTTGCTTAATTTTAGACCTAACCCAGTGAATAATAGAAAAGTCGGGATGTTGTTTAGAGTACAAATTAAGATATATGCCTAGAACGACTAGAAGTCCAGAATATACATAATGGAATGTAAATGGTTTCGAAAAAATTATAAAAGACAAAATAATGGATATCGCTTTTCTACATGTAGTAACAGTCACTGCTGCAAATGCTCCTCCTGTTCGAACAAGCTGAAGAACTATCTGCACTCCGATATAGCCCGTGAGAGAAAAAATAAATCCGTAGCCGTATGTTTCCGTCACATGCTAAATTCAGAAAACAATTTTACAAAACATGAATTTACAAAAGTTATACTTATTTTGGAAATTATTCCTGATTTTATAAAAAAAGTTGTCTCTAAATCTCACCTCTGAGCAAATTCTTGCTGCTGGGAGTAAATCGCCTCCAATGACCAGATAAATAAAAATGTAGATTATCCCAATAGCGTAAGAGTAAAGAACAATTTCGGCATTGGATGCTTTATACTGCTTCATGGCTTTCTCCTGCACATTTCCAATGACGGCATCACAAAATAAAGCACTACTAATCATCACCAAACCTATTTTGATTGATACATCAAAAAACGAAACTAAAAATTACCATCTCTTTTAAATTAAACTCGTTTATTCTAATATTTGAAACTTACCGATTGTATCAAAAACAGGCGACACTTTAGAATCAGCCAAGGTAAACCAAATTAAACCAATGCACATTAGGAATGCAGCTAAATAATCCAACGGAGCATACTTTTTCCCCTGAATTAATACTGATCCAACTAAAACAGGAATTAGCTTGCAGCATTTGAAAATTACTTGAGTAGGATAGTTTAAATGTCCAAGTGAAGAATTGGAGAAGCCCATTGTGCCAACTGTCAGTACCGCAAACAAAATATAAAGTCGCATTGGAATCCTGCAGTAATAAGGAAAAGTAAAATATAATCTAAAGCTATTATGACCACTTTTGGGGAAGTTTCGTCCTAAAATATCTGACTTTCACCTGCGCACTCGATCATTTCTTAGCCTCGTCTCTATCAGCCCGAACACTGTATAGAAGCAAAACTGTATAAAAGTCAAGTACCATCCATACGGTTTGAAGTCATGAAGGGTGAAGATTAACTCTTGAAGGTATCCATATAATAAAAAGAAGACGAACACCCCAATGGAACATACTATAAACTGGGCTCTTTTGTTCAAATGTCCGATTGGAAAGCACAAGAATTTTGCATTATAGTCAGAGGAAGTTACAGTAGAAGTAGACATGTTAATTCTAGTCTCTCAAAACTGTCAATTCTATGGTTAATGTTAGTAAAGATTAATTAAATTTCCAGTCTTTTTGCCTTGATATGGATTAGTTTGGTTAGGTGATAAGTATTGAAGATAAATGTCCATTATTTTCCATCCGGCAACGGTTTCATACAAAATTCATATCTGTGATGGTGTCAAAAATTCTGCAATAAATAAATTGCAACGTGGTTATTAGGGGGAATTAAAAAATGTTTTAAATAAAGTTCTTTTGATAAATGCAATATTTCTTACAAAAAATCATAAAGAAGTGAAACTTTAGTTATTTGACCTGTCCAGCAGGATTAATTTTGATGATATATGGATTAGTTTGGTTAGGTGATAAGTATTGAAGATAAATGTCCATTATTTTCCATCCGGTAACGGTTTCATACAAAATTCATATTTGTGATGGTGTCAAAAATTCTGCAATAAATAAATTTATTAGGGTGAATTAGGGTGAATTCAAAAAAGCTTTTTTAAATAAAGTTCTTTTGATAAATACAATCTTTCTTACAAAAAATCATAAAGAAGTGAAGCTTTAGTTATTTGACCTGTCCAGCAGGATTAATTTTGACGAAACACAGACACCACCATCACCGTTCATAGTTAATTTAAACAAAGTTGACACAAATTAAACCTGTTCCATACTCATTACATGATCGACTAACATTGAAGTTTAATTCTCCATCCAACGTGGCCAGATTTACAAAGCTGCTCCTCACTTTTTAAAGCAGACTAAAACTGTTCATAGAGGGAAACATTTAACTCATGATTTGCGTACTTTTTAACACTTGCTTAAATAATTCCTCGAACTGGCTTAGGTTTTTGCAACATTGCAAAAATTCTCCCATAGATTCACAGATGTTTATGATCTTGTTTAGCTTTTGGTTGAGGTTGAACCGGCTTTACCGCATTTCACTCTTCCCCTTTTCTGCAGTACAAAACCAAGCAAGAAAAATGCAGCCCAAATGCAATCTCATGCAACAAAATAACCCTTTTTGTAAATTAATTTGGCTAATTAAAGGTTAATTAATTGACATTTAATTCTTTAACAAGAATGGACCAAGTGGACACAAATCAACAGCTGATTTGGGTTTTCAGGTGTCAGGATTTTGATTGACATTTTAAAAGCACTTTTTCTTAAGACAAAAAGCAGCTGACCGATGCATAAAATTCTCAGGAGAAAGCATATTTTATTTCTAAAACTTACTTTAGAAAAGTTAATTGTTAGTTATTAATATCGTTAAAATTGATAATTACCTGTACCTATGATTCTGTGCAGTTTAAATAATGCTTGTTACTTGTAAATTTAACTACAATTTGGAGTGTCAGAAGTGAGAGAAAGGTAGAAAAAGTGTTGTAAACTATCCGGAAGTAAAGTCATAGCAGAGTTTGCATCATTGACAAACAAAGTGGGAATGATTACAGCTATAGTGCAAAATAATATTCAAGATTTGCACAGTATTGCAAATCCACCCACGCATATCGCACTCGCTTTTCACTCATCCAATAACACATGTTTGCAATCTACAAGTAAAACCTACATAAAAGCAAAAAGTCAGAAAAAGTGCTTTTTGTGTTCATTTTATTTTAATTTGAATGGAAACAGTCTTGGTCCGAAAATATAGCAATCTCAATTAAATATAACGCGCTTTCTAAACTGACAGAAGAAATTAAAAGATCTTGACAGTAATTAAAATAATAATTAAAATGGGTATCGTGACAAAAGCCATTTTGCGGGGTGCTTTCACTCTAACTTTAAAAGAATCTCGAAATTTGTGTTGCAGCAACACTGCTTTTTTAAAGAGTCAAAATGTGAGGATCTTCACTGGCAACTACTACACCTCCAAAAGATTTGCTTCGTCATATAGAGCCGCAGTTTTAAAGAACTTTGGAGAACCTTTAGTTTTGGAGGAAGTTCCCCGAAGAGCTTTAAAGAAAGGAGAGATTCGAATTGGTGTTTACTGCTGCGGTATTAATTCTATTGATCAGTTGAATGTGTACGGTGCAACTGAATTGCAAAAACCTCCAAAGTTACCACTTGTGCCAGGATATGAAGTTTGTGGTGAGGTTCTGGAAGTATCTGAAGAGGAGGATGAAGACACTAAATGTTTAAAACCTGGTTCGAGGGTTGTAGGAATGCACTCAGGATTTAATGGAGGGTTTGCAGAGGAGATTGTCATTCCAGCAAAGGTTACTGTTTGTTTAATTTTGTAAACCTTCAAAGCTAAAGTTATGTTATAATAATCCTTTTACTTGTTTAGGATGTCTGGCTTGTTAACAATTCCTTAAGTTTTGAAACTGGAGCTTCACTAGTCAATTCGTATGGAACGGCTTTGATTGCGTTATCAAGAAGGGCAGAAGTTAAGCAAGGCGACAGCGTTTTAATTACTGGAGCTGGGGGAAGACTTGGCCTTGCTGCTGTGGACCTGGCTGCAAATGTGTATCGATGTAAAGTTATAGCGTTATGTACATCAGATAGTAAAGCTGCTGCAGCCAGAGATAGAGGCGCCTTTGCAACAATTATCGAAGGGAAACAGGATTTGGTGACAGAGGTTAAACGAGCAAATGATGGGAAAGGAGTTAAAATCATAATAGACACAATTGGAGGGGAAGTTTTTAAAAAGGCAGTGCAATGGTAAGAAATAAAACTCAAAATATATCATGTGCATGTCAAATTAGTCTAAAGTTTTAAATTTATATTTTAAATTAGTGCGGACGATGAAGGCAAAGTTGTTGTAACGGGATTTGCATCGAAAAGAATACCACAAATTGGGGCTGACGAATTACTAGAAAATTCCTACAGTGTTATTGGAGTCTCCTTAGATCAGTACAGAAAAAAGAAATACGATGTGTATCGAGAAGCTGTATCTGAAGTCATTGAAATGGCTGACGAGAAGCTAATCACACCTTACAAAGCTAAGCATTACCCGTTGGAGAAAGTTAATGAAGTCTTAGAAATATTAAAAGATCCTACGGTTATTGGCAAACACGTTATTAACATCAAATAAGTCTTTAATTTATAATTAGCCAAAATTGTACATATTTACTAATTAAGCAACTGGTCTGGTATTACTTTCTTACTACACAAACTAATATATTACAGATACATATTAGTCTTAG
>JAHZNK010001378.1:0-12864 GCA_027744615.1 Lepidocyrtus cf. nigrosetosus NNG-2020 | reverse complement strand
TTTCCAATTTTCCTAAAAGTCAAACATATGTAATATTAAGGAAGAGAATCTGTGCCTCCAGCAGCATCCTCTTTTCTAAAAATTATATCGTTCATCAAATTTGTTTGATTTTCTGGAGCTTTTCTTGCGTATTCTCGCCTAACCGAGCAACTTTGTCCCAGTCTTTAACATTTCCAATTTTTTCTGCATAAAAGCTGATGCAAGGAAGTAGAAACTTGTGTTTGTTTGGAAATTTTTAGCAAACAATTTTGACATTTTTTCCTACATTTTGCTGGCAGCTGGTAAACGTCAGCAGTGGAAGTAAACATTTCTTTTTCTCTATCTCTCATGCTTATCTAAATGCTTGAAAAGATCTTCTGCTTTGTCATTGTTTGGAAAGCGTGTGAGATAAAGCAACATGGCCTTTGGCAAAAAGAAGCCAGAACATTTCCGTCTTTTTCTACTAAAAAAGTTTTCCTTCAAGATTCTTTTTGGAAAGTTATAGACAACAGACAACACTCGGTTTCAAATAAAACTATTTTTATCGTAAATGGTTCTTCTGTCTTAATAACAATAGCATACGGACTAAAATTTCCAAATTCAATAAAATACTTTTTTTCTAGATCACAACTTTTTCTTTATCAGATGCGTGGCATGTGATCATGAAGAAATGAATAAAATTGTGGTTTTGTGAAAACGTACGCGGAGGAGTATCAGGAAAAGGACGGAATGCCTCTCAGCTAATTTCCTAAATGGGATTTTGATGTTTTCTTCTAATCATCTTGTTCCTATCCTTCCTCCGAAAAACTGTTAAAAGAAATCGAGATGTAAAAATGGAAAATGAGAGTTGCTGTGTAACGTGTAAAACTTCTCTCGAAGAAAAGAGTGGATGAATGAGTGAATTGAATTTGAAAAGCGAGACGGATTTGGGGCTTTGTGTATTTCCCTTTTAAAAGCTGGTGCATATTACTAAAAATATATCCCAGGCGGTACTTTTCCTATTATTTCTTGTTTTGCTCAACAAAAGTTGGTTGCCTGCTCAAAAGAAGTTTTCTGTTTTCTCCTTCTCTTGAAACCCAGATTACTCAAATCATCATCCCCTTTCCACTTCTTTTCTTCTTCATCATCGCCATCATGAGCGCGGCAGTAAAAGTTTCGCTTTTCCTCAATTCACTCATCCAGTGCTAGAAAGAAAAGTAAAAACACACATGAATGAGAAAAAGTGAGCTGGTAATCATGATATTGGAAAGAGAAAAATAAGAGACAATGTCATTATGACTTTATGACGGAGCTGAGCAGATAAAGAACCAGAAAGTTAGATTGAATGAATCGGTAAATGAAATCCATACCAGCAAAAATACTTATTTTGGTACTTCTTGTTGTGAAGTCAAAGTAAAATAAAAGTATTTTTAGTCCAGTTCTTTGCTGATTTTGGAAACTTTTTCAATGTGGCTTTATTTGTGGATCGATAAAAAGCAATATCGGTTTGTATCTGTGTACCATTCTAATATCAACTCTTTCTTGTTTATTTTCTTTTTACAGATGCTGACGATGTTTTTCTATTGCGCATTGTTCAAGAATTTGCAATATTGTGGAAGCTTATGTGGATTTGGATGGAAGCTGCTGATGTTATCTTTAAAGAAGAAGTCGCTGATTATATAGAACTGCGTCAGCAAAACTAATTATGTATCCATACCGTGTAATTAATTAAATTGTAAGGTTACTTAACTAGAATAACAATTTACTATAACTTTAAATTACGTGGGTTGAATAATAAAATTATACTCAATTCTGAACAACAAACAGTCTCATCGTACATTTTATAGTTTACGATCGAAGTCGTGATTTCATTTTAACTACCTTGTCATTATTACTTCCAGTGACATCGTAACAATTTTATTACCACGACAGAAATGACTACCCAAATTCCGCAATAGCATTTTCGCCCATCCAATAGAAGATTAGAAGGGCCACATAATTACTTATTTTGCTGAGAATTGGGCTGGGAATAGTAGACCGCTGTCTGTGCCAGTAATAAACCAGCAAAATTTTCATGGCTCGTAAAATATTTTGCAAAAGGGAAGTTATTTCATAGAAAGCACTCATTCACTTTGCATAGCATATATACTACTTCACTACCCAAACAACACCGCACATGTTCCAATCCAATCTATTTGTTCTCTTACATAACTTTCTTTCCCATCTGCTTGTCTTAGATTTTCCTGATAAGGTCATTCCATTTCACACACTTCCCAAAGGAGGGTAAAAAATGGCAGGAGAGCAAATAACATTTCAAAGGAAATTATTATGGCTACGATGACTACACTTTATAATCTACTCGGCTACCTTTTGAGTCTATCTGATATGCTTTCCTTGATTTTGATATGAAAATAAAATGGCGGTGATGATGTAACATGATAAAATGATATTATTATTTGCATAAAAAGCTACAAAGCTCCATTTTATTTGTCACGCTTGAGAGGTCGGGCGCAGAGTTCATGTAAGCTTCAAACTGAGTCATAATTAATTTCAGGAAGTAGTCATGTTTGTGACCAAATCTGTCTCCGGAACAAAGTACAAAAACAGCGATATCATAGTGGACTATTGGGATCATCTTAACTAAGGCGGAAAGGACAAAACAATGCGCATTGTTTACAAGGCTCAACAAGCTCAGTTTTTTATTAGAGATTAGTATGCATATGGCATAGAAAAAGGAAGAATTATTAGAAGAAATAATCCCAAAAGATAGCAACATGATGATCATTGTTTATCGTAAGTGCATGAAACGTAAAAAAATCCAAATGAAAAGAATCAGGGAAATCACACAAATAGTAATATTTTAGGAAAAGGATAGAAACAAGAAGAATGCAAGGATTCATATGTTTTCATCTAGATGCATCTCTAGAGACAACTTTCTTTTGTATTCTTTCCTTATCCCAAAAAGAAAAATTCTTTCTCGCTTACATATTTATTATTTCTGAAACGAGGAACCCTAGCAAAAATGTACCAATCTCTGGCAACTTTTTAAAAAGAAAAACTTTATAAAATATGGCAGGTGTCATGTCAAAAATCAGAGTAGACGAAGGAGAACAAGGGGTGGCTCATCGTCAGGGTTTGTGATGGAAAAAATTGGAGTGAAATTGTGAGAACAAATAATAGAGGAAGAAAGAGAAAGACAGGTTTGGATATTTTCTGTCCCCGTTTGTGAAAACGACATAAGAGATTGAGCAGTGCAGTAGTAAAACCATGAATATTATGAATAAATATCATATGAATTCTAAGCAAGGAGAAGTTATATGAGCAGCGAGTTATTTTGTTTTATTGCTGTTGTAAAACTTGGAAATTTTCATATCCGAATCCCACCCAAAAGCTCATATCAGACAAAGGAAGTGTATAATTCATATTTTCATCTTTTGGGAAATGAAAGATGGATAGCTTCATAACGTGCGTGAGTAACTAGCTTTACTGGCCGGAGAGTTTTGAGATGAGTGGGAAATAAGGAAGAAATAGACGAGAGAGCAAGAACAACAGGAAAACAACAACCAGGAAGGAAGGGTGATGCAATGATGGTGGTAAAATGAAGAAGGAGATTATTATGAATTCAAGCTTATCCATTCAGAAAAAGGTATGAATATAAATGGGTGATGGTTGAGTAGCGTTTTATAGGAAAGAAAAACGACAGATTACTGCGCTATATTACGTAAAACCGTTATGTAAAGTGCTATGCATGCATGTATAAGGAAACCACTGCAAGATCAAGATGCATTTTGCAAGTCGTCACATAATCACATTCATTCCATTTGGTGGATAGTTGGCTGGCCTAAGCAAAATGAAGGGAAAGTAAGAGTAAACGGGAATGGTAGCGGAACAAATATTAAATGAGAGAAGTGACTCTGCTCATCCCCTCTAATGATGCCCATTTATTATGAGATTTCCAAAGGTCCTTTTCCCCATTACTCCCCAACTTTGACTTGTCAACGTTTTCTACTGTCATCCTTCCACTAGTTCCGTACAAGGCTTACCATATCTTCAGAGTTGAAGAGAGATTTGAGGGAGGAGGGTGGAAGTTTTGACTTGGCTTTGACTTTCTTTTTTCTACTGATGCTGGTAAGAGTAATAGAACAAAAAGTTGGAAAAATAATTCTGAAAATCTTTTTTTAAGTTGGGAAGAGAAACAAGTGAAATGAAATAGGTGTATGAGTGTAAGCAAAAAATAAGTTGTATTGTAAGCCTCAATACTCCATCCAGCAATTTCAGCATCCCCTGCATCTTTCTTTCTATGCCTTTGACTTTCTCTTGATCCTAAATAAATGCCTTTTCTTTATTCGGTTTCACCGGATGATACAACTTTCCTATTTTTATGCTTGTGTGACCCTTGCACGCCATTTCTCATGGAATGGATTACATTTGTATTTGGGTGGGAGATGCAGAACTGCAGAATGTACATTATTGAGTGAATGCCACAGTGTTCTACAAGCTTTCCCTCGCTCCTTTTTAGGTTTTCCTATGTTTCCCTGATGTTATTCCATTATTGGAAAAGTGCATTTTGGATGGAAGAATGAGAGGGAGAAGAGAAAGTTTTGCGGTCAAATCTGTGTTTTGAACAAGTTTAGGAATAATATGCTTTTGTTCTCTGCGTGGAAGAAATGTGTGTATGGCACGATTATGATTTCAGAGAAGTCACCGCACCGCCGTGTATTACTTCAGCTTGATCAGAGAATATAGTTTTCATCCTGTGTAAAACGAACATGTGTAAATGCGGCCTATTCTTTCTTTAATAATTTTACCGGGTCATTTACGATTAAGTACGAGAGTCACTAAAACATTTTTCCTATTTTTAGATCAACTCAATTGCTACATGCTTTCAGGTTTCTTTATTGCTGACTGATATTTAGGGTGAAAATAAAAAAGCTGTAAGAAATATCAACGAAAGGTTGCCAGTTCAAAGTCATCTTATTTAATGAAAGCTCTTGCATCTTCATTGGAAATTGAGAAAGCATGTCTGGAATGTCAAGTTTGTTTTAATTCAATAAAACGCAGGAAGTTTATATTTTGTAAATCTTTTTAGGATGCCTTCCCTGTTAAAATATTCTTTTGCTGTCTCAAGTAATTAAAAACTAAGTGGCAACAATGATATCTTTATTTTGCACCCACTCCTCCCTTCCCTATCATTAATTAAGACAATAAACAATATCCACTTCTTCATCTGGGAAAAAATAATTGGCTTGTTTAAAAAATGAAACCTTCTTCAACTGTGAGCTCAAGAGATTTCTTCCTTTTTTATTAAATCAAGAGCAGGAGCATCTGGCTCATATACTTAAGCTAAATTGAATCAAATCAGTTAATTATGCCACTTAAAAATACTCTCTCTGGAAAAACGAAAGGCATAAAAAGATTTTAAAAGCGATTTAAATTTGAAATGTGTTATTCCTTATTTTCTACGTTGTGTATGGATATCTGCTACTGCATTGCATCTCAATAAAAAAGATTTTAAATCTTTTTATTCAGCTGGCTCTTGAATAAAAAAGACCATTTCATGCCAAACTTATTTTAAATTCAGAATTTTTTAGAAATCAAATGCAGTGCATTCTTATTGAGGAAAATATGAGTGGACTATTAAAAAGCGAGCAACGCCACACACTATTACCGCAGCTTCTTCAAGTGGATTTGCTTTTTACAATAAAATCTTTTTTATATTATTATTCCTTGAGACACCTCCCATATCATTCTTTCATCTACAACTAATGTTCTTTTTAAAATGCATTTGAGAAATAAGAGGGGCAAAAATACACAAAAGGAAGGGGTTTTAAGAATAAATGGACTGAATTTTAAGAAGTTTTAAGATTTTCTTTCCGTGTTTCTGTTTTTCGCTGATGCAGGTACATTGAAGAATAACAATGCAGGAAGCTGGCTGCCAAGTTGAAAAAATACAATTTTGAAAAAGTTTTGAATGAAACTACGATACAGCCATAAATGATTGTGTGTCCAATATGACAATTTCAAGTCGGGTGGGTAGATTTCTCTTACTTTTGTCAGTTTCTTTCTTATTTGGGAAAAAGTACAATAACCCTCCTGTGGTTTTATTGAGTTTCTGAATAATAACGTAATGCGGATGGATAGAAAAAGTAAATAAATGAAAGTGGATATTTTAGAGAGATTGAAACTTAAAGAAACTTGAGCAACACTTTAGATATTAGATCGTATCGCTTCATATGAAAATCATAAATGTTGACAAAAACACACAATTCTTTTTCTTTACAAAAGTAATCTTACAATTCTAGTATTAACTGGATGCAATATTTGAAGATTAACATTTTTAATGTCATGTTTTTCAAAGGGTATGAAGTTTATTTTTCAAAATTTCTTTCAGTAGGTATCAGGTGTTTCTGTCGATACTCATTACAACTTCAATGCATATTTTTCATTTCCTTCCTTCAGCAAAAAATAAAAAGTTCTCGTTCCCCATTACCCTTTACCTTTTTCCACCCTCTCAACTCCCAATTTCAAAGGTTACCTATTTTATATTCAAGTTTTTTTGTTTTTTATTACGCAATATTTCTTTACTGCGCATTTTTTATAATAAATATGTGTAAAGATCATTTAGAACTTTTTCTGCCTATTAATCTCTGTCCTTAAGTTTCTCGGATAAAGAGAATTCTGCATATCTAATACATACATTGAAAATGCTACTGCTGCCTATCCCAACTCAACCCACTCCCTCCAATTCTTTTTAAAAAAATCTTGCATCTTCACTTTTTAAAGTAACAAGCGTGCGAGTGAAGAAAGATATTTTTTCGTGACAATGCAATCTACATTTTCAGCACCGGCTGGGGCACGTGATGTATTGTGACGACTGTGAGCTCCACAACAACACTCTCACTAAAGTGCTCTTCTTTTTCCCTCCTCCAGAGAAGAAATAAAAATCTTGATATTTATTTACCTTTTTTCTCTATCATCATCCTCATCTCATCACCCAACAACAACTGCTCTTTGGAAACAACATGCTACCCAGTTATATTCTCACCCTGATATTGTGAAAAAATAGCATCTCTTTTCAACAATAACTTTCAGTTTCCTTCTACTGCAATATCGATTTTCCCTTTCACACACACTTTATATCAGCACCGGAGACCGGAGTAGACAAAATGAAAAGCAGCAAATGAGCAGATTATGGATACAATCAACGAAAGAAAAGGAAAATGGGACTGGGCTGCCTGTTTTCAAAACTGAATGAAAACAGATCCCATTTATAACGAAATATATCTCCATCGACGACAATCCTCCCGATTATCGGTTTGATTGTAATCCTATACCAAAAAAGAAACATAAACTAAAGCCATTTCTAAATCGAATCAAATACAGAAGCAGACTAGACAGAAAGAGAAACACTGTTTGGGAAAAGTCATAAAATGAAAATGCACCAAAAACGGTTCACTTTTCTCTTTCCTCCTGCCCAATATAATTCAATAAAACAAGGCAATTGTACAAAGTACATGGACAACTTGGCTTCGTTTCAATTTTTTATCCCATCTTTTGTTCAACTTGGAAATAAAAAGTCACTTTCTGAAAGTGAATTGACAGGTTTTCATCAAATCAAAAATGTGTGGAGCGAGCTAATAGGACAATCTGCAAAAGTGCCATTCATGAGGCTCTTCCTCCCTTGCAGTAAATTGGAAAGGAACAAGAAATGGGACGGTTTCTTTCACGTTTATTTTTAAACAGTAAAAATAAAATGCGTATGTTGCGTACGTTCAATATACGCTCATTTCAAACGAGTCTAACATATCTGATGATGAGAATGGCTACAAGAATGAATTTTATGGTCAAATAACAATCAAGAACATACCATTTTATGCTATTGTTTCTACACGTATGATGGTCAAAAACGCAATGGAATACAACAAAGTTGATTCTTTTGTTGTTTTTAGGTTTCATTTGATAGTATCAGAACCGTTTAGCTTCTTTCCTGATGGAAAAACAAGGAAAAATGATATCACAAACATTCACAGACAGATTTTCCTTTCTTTATTCCTAGCTGTTATGCGTTTTGAAGTGGACATTCCTGCATATCAGCAATCTTTAAGAATGGGTAGAGCTGAGCTGAAATAATAAATTCAACGTAGCAAAATAGCAATCAGCTCTCTTTGTGAAAAGATTCTGGGATCAAAACAAGAATTCAAAAACGCATTAGGAAAGTATTTACTAAAAATACTGATGGGGCTTTACGAAAATTCAAACGATTTTTTAAATCGGATGTAACAAAAGGATTGTTTCATTTCATACATAAATATTTTCAGAGAATAACTTGAATTCACTTTGTGTCGGTATTTATCAACACAGCATTTCCTTTTGAGTTGAAGGACTATGGATTTTGGTATGCAATCTGACGGATCAAATCATGGTTTGTGTCGGTACAGTCCTTTCTCTTTCCTGATGCAATAACCTTTAAAATGCCAATTCAAAGCAACCGAATGCTTAAAAATGGCTCATTTTTATTTTCTCACGTGAAATAAGCGTTGCCGTTAGTGTAACATTAGATTGCATTGAAATTGCACATTGCACTGAAGTCTATCCACAACTGCTGCAGTGAAGCTGAAATTGGTTTTGGAACTGTTTGGGAATACTTAAATTTAGTGGATTTATGCAACTGCTGCTGATATTTCGTACGAGACTACTTCAACTGCTGCACTAATGCACATTTCTGCCCCAGGACACATTTCCACCCTGAATTAGTTTTTGCTACTATGTTTGGTGATAAAATGGAGAGCCTGTAGACTAAACGAGGCATTTATGTTGCTCTTCTGTTAAAACCATAAATTCTTGATGCTCTCACACTCTTCTCGTGACTATCGCTGCATAAATGCCTTAAAAACTTGCGTCACAGCAGCAGCAGTCACAAACCATGATTTGATCCGTCAGATTGCATACCAAAATCCATAGTCCTTCAACTCAAAAGGAAATGCTGTGTTGATAATGCAAACTCTCTTCTTCACATGACCAGGAGTAGTAGTAAAAAAGGAAATGACAAATATGTTCCACCGACGCTACAAACAGAAGGAATAACACAGAATGAACATTTGTCAAGGGAATTGTATTATTATCCTGGTATCATCATGATAATAATATTCAATTCGATGCACAATTGATTTGATCCGTCAGATTGGATACCAAAACCCATATAGTCCTTCAACTCAAAATGAAATGCTGTGTTGATAATGCAAAGTCTCTCCTTTACAAGACCAGGAGCAGTAGCAAAAAAGGAAATGACAAATATGTTCCGCCGACGCTACAAACAGAAGGAAAAACACAGAATGAACATTTGTCAAGGGAATTGTATTATTATCCTGGTATCATCATGATAATAATATTCAATTCGATGCACAAACAAATGGCTGCTCTCCTTTCCCTTTTCCTCTTGTTTGTTTGTGCTTTGCATTGCATAATAACATGTATGAATGAATGCATTCAAAATCCAAATCAAACATGAGCAAAACTTGACTTTTTAAAGTGCATCAGCAAACAGGGGAAATGCAGCAGGAGAAAGTAGAAACAGGAAGGAAACGCATTTGTGTGATTCCTCTGCATTTATGACGTTGTTTGTCAATTCACTTTGATTCTTCCCACCAGCAACGTCGTCTCGTTATTATCATAATCTTCATCACAACATATGACATGATATTTGCGTTTACCTTTGAAATTTTCTAATAAAAACAAAAACAAGTAGTAATCAGATTAGGAATAAAATTGTACAATTTTAGATTGTATGTTCCAAGTTCAATTCCATTGTGTCACTTCATTGAATATTCCATTATGTTTGGTAAATTGGCTGGTGGGGATTTCACTTTGATTTGCATAATATCCACATGCAAAATTTAAGGAAGCAGTACAGCAGTTTCCGCTTTCGATTACGCGAGATCGTTTGAAGCAGTATCAATCCCTAGCTTATAATATTTCATGCGTTGGCATTTTTCAGACAATGCAATGGCTAAAGTTCAATGAACAAAGGTGGTTTTATTCCCTTCTTCTTCATAAATTTATCAACATTATGTAATCTAACTATATAACGTTAAGCAAAATGCTATTTAATATATAAAATAACAAAACTCGTAAATCCTGTCGCGGAAGAATAAGGAAGAGAAAAAAATGAAAGAAGCGAGTGAGATGATATCATAAGAAAATCTTATCAAGTCATTAGATGTCTTCCCTCCCTCACTTCCTTCCACTAAATTCCATGGCTCATAACGTCTTTCCAAGAATATAGAAGGAAAACAACTTTTGGAAGACTCACCGAATGACGAGGTAGTTTTGGCTGGAATGATGCCAAAAAGTTATCAGTATTTAAGTGGCTAAATGTACTTCTTTTCTTTTGTGTTTATGTACCTGAAGCAGTTTATTACAGTTTTTTATGCAGTGATAGCGAACGGGGTGAAATGATAAAAAATGCCAGCCCCACCCAAACGACGTAATGCTTACATAACAAAGCATACTTTTCCAGATAAATGTTTTCATTAGATTATCACTTCTTTGGTTGGCAATGTTTTATATTTTCAAAGGGAAGAGATGGCAAAACATTATTGACAAATTGAATTATTTTAGACGTGCGCACAATCATGATGATACGCATAACATTTACAAGCACAATTTTTAATTTAAAACTTCCAGAGCTAAGCATAAATCGAGTTGTACAATCAGTAGTAATAGAAGCTATAAAATGAACTGCACAGACCTTATATTTTTAGAAAATTAAAGAAAACAGTTTATTTTAAAAATTTTATGACTGATCCATTTAACAACAAATGTCCTGAATAAAATATGAAACGAAATCAACAACTGTCCAAATATCAACTCAGAAATGCTTACAAACTCATTTAAGCCTATTAAATTATGATTTTACATAAAACAAAAAACTTGCCAGCAACAAAAGCTTCTAACCTTTCATAGGTATTATTGATCACATTCATATTTCATTTCAAAACAAGCCCGAATCAGTCGGAAACGGTCAGAGAAAGTTTTGATAAGAGGTCTTCCGTGATTGATTGTTTGTCAAACTTGTTTCCTTTCCTCCTTCACGTCTGTACATTATTACAGTAAGCAAAACTTCATAAAAATCTCTAAAAGTTTATTTCATTGAATATAGCGGAACATTATGTCCCTCGAAAATTATTTTTCAGCTGTTACTTCCATAAACCCTTATTTTTTCCATGTCCAAGTGATACACCGAGATTTTATGCTTTCTCTTTTTTCCTCCGTAAATATTTTATTGTGCATCATCAGCAGCAGTATCACAGTCATCATCGTCATCATCTTCAAGCTCCTATATTTGTAGGTGGTCCCACTAAAACTGTAACGATTTAAGAGAAAAGTTGAGTAGAGAAAGCACATGGAAGCAGTAAGAGCAGCATCAGTGGAGAAATATTAGCAAGAGTCCCACAGCCATGACCATACCATGACCATGACATGAGGATCAACCCCCTCTCTCTTTTCTCTTCCTTCTTTTCCCATATTGTTCCTTAATATATATTTGAAAATCTTTTTGACAACCGCCATATGTTAAATTCCAATTTCACTACTACTAAAAACCAGGAGCCCTGCTTTACTCACATGCATTTCCTTTTCCTTCCTTTTAAAAAACTTACTTCCTTCCTGCAAACATCCTCTTGCATTATTCTTCCTGTCGTCCGTGAAATAAGCTCAAAGCTTTCTTAGAATGGGCAGTTGTAGTAGCAGCGTCGTCATCTTGATTGTGTAGTAGTAAAACTATAAAAAGTTCATATATAATAAACTGGAGAAAAGAAATGGAGAATGATTTATATGATCATAGATATGAACTTTGCTACCCTTTCTCCATCTACAACAATTTACCATTTTACCTCACTTACTACACACACGAGTTTACAGAAAAGGCTTTATATTTACTACAAATGCTTACGGCTCTGTTGATGCCACCATGCCCTCTGCTTTCCTTCCTTTGGTCCCATATTCATTACGAGTTATGGTCCTCCAGAGACAGATTATTGCACCAAATCATAAAGTGCTGTGGAGCATCAAGTCTCTTTTTTGTTTTAAAGAAAAAATTTAAAAATCTTTCACAACACAACGGGAGCAGAACACTGCGGATGCAGCCTGCAGCTGCAGTTTCAGTTGATGCCCTTGCATGAGCTGCATGATAATTTTCTCTGAAAAAGTTTTAAAACGAAACTTGGTAGAGGGATTCCTGGGGTATAGGCAGAGACATAAGAGTGAAATGAAAATTTTCTGTAATCATTTTCTAAACGAGGTAAAAGAGAGAAAAAGAACATGTAGAATCGTTTAAGAACTTGTTCCATTTAAAGTAAAAAGTGATTTAAACACTAAAAAATAAGAAGAAAGTTGTTCCATGTCCTGTTCATTTAAGTTTCTCACTCTGTGCGAGCTACAAGAAAGTTAGTGAGAAAAGTAAATCGTGTTAGTGCATTTGTGCAACATGCAATGAACACACAATCTCTTACCTTGTAAAAATCCGTTTTTATGAAGGAAAAATCTTAATAAAATGGTTCTTTAAATGGGATACATTTCCATACCTTGCCTACTTATACTTTATAGCTCCAACTTCCATTACTTACTTCAAATCTTTTTTCCAATACTTTCCCTTTTTTATACCTTAACTCTTTCTCCTCCACCACCTATTATTTTAATACTTTAACTTTTTCCTATTTCTTTCCCCTTCACTTCCGCTATCATGTGCCATGTTTCAGACATAAACAATGCTTCCAGCAAAAGAAAATAACTTTATTCATATTCCTATGAACATGTCATAGTCATATCTTTTGTATTACTTTGGTAGAAGGAAAAAAGAGAAATAAGACCGACAGGAGAGAACCCTTCCGGTTTTTATGTTATGACTTT
>JAHZNK010001377.1:0-19044 GCA_027744615.1 Lepidocyrtus cf. nigrosetosus NNG-2020 | reverse complement strand
CACACTGGTCTAACAAAACTGTTCGTCACCCGAACGGTTGGTGATGTGGTTGAACACATTCAATGAATAACAATCACAATAATCATCAGCCCTTTTTGTCGCACACTTTTCGGAACATGAGCAATGAGTGGTATTTGCGATTCCTCCAACTTGATAAAATATACAACCCTCACCTCTCTTTTTTTCTTTCTCTGCACGGCAATTAATTTCTTCTTAAGTGATGCGGTGTGGATGATGAGGATGACGAAGTTGATGATGAACTCTTTCGGTTAAAGGATGTACTTTTTTGTATTTAGATAGAAGACTATTCATCAGAAGAACATTTAGAATGATTATATTATCATCAACATCATTCTTTCAAAGGTTTTTTTTTAAATCGCTTTACAAAATACTTAAAAGGTAGAGAATTTTGTATTTCATTCCTTGTCGTAAAGTGCAAGTGATTGTAGGCTCATATTTATGTACAATTTTATTGCTATTATTTGGTTATGTGGTAATGTGCAAAGCTTAAGAGAGAAAGATGACTTGACTTTGTATCATGTAAGGTGCTTTATAGTTATAGCTGCAAGCTAGGAAAAGGGTTATTGCTGGTTGTTGTTGTTGAAGCAATAAATTAATGGGTTCCATAAAGTCCACGTACGTTTTCTCTCTCTTCTTCATCTTTGCGTTCATTGTTTTTGTATCATCATCATTCTTCTCTCTTGCAGTGTTTTATCAGATAAAAAACAGATATTTCACCCTTGCTGAGTGACTAAAAGTTAAAGCCAAGAGAAATAAAAGCCTGTTTTCTTCTTCCTCTTCTGAATTTCACCTTATTCTGTATAGCGCGACATCATTGCTCTTTCCTATTGCTTTAGCTTGACCATGTCATAAGCGTATTATCTTCTGATCATCAACATCGTCATCGTCACTATTACAATCCACACATGATTTTCTTTAGCATTGTATAAAAAAGTTAGCTATGTCAACAATTCATCTTTTTACGATGAACACACTACAGTAAATACTGCAATAGCAGCAACTGTAAAGAAAAATGAGTGGACGGACACCCTAAGGGGCTCCCTTATAAACCTTAGAACTCCTTTTCGTTTAAATTTTCATTCTTTATTTTTGCTGACTAATCTCGTAAAAAACTTTGTTTCATTTACAGGTAATGCACTTTATTGGTAAGTATAGTGAGTGAACAACAATTTAAGCAAAATAATAAAACTGCCTGGTCTTATCAACATCAGACAAGTCTAAAAACACAGGATTCGAGAGGAATAGCCAAGTAATTCTCGAAAAAGTGCGATATGTGATGTGAGTGAAACAAGCGGGGCTGGCGATGACTCTTCACTGAGAGCATCCATCAAGAATTCCATGCACAACCCCACTTGTTTTCACGACGACACATTAATACACCCTTATTGCATACTGCAAAAAATTGCTTTCCAACAAAACTCTGCATATATTTAACTCATTTTGCTTGCTTTTTTATAACGATAATCGTTCCTGCTCCTGACTGCTGACCCTAGAGGCTTCAACTTGTGTGTGTGCAATGTTGATAATCACCCCCAACCTGATCTTCCTAATCGCTCACATAAAAACCGTTCACTCCCGTGAATACTTCCACCTGACATGCATTACCCTTTGCCATTATTATCTTTATCCCCCTATTTTGTAAATATTTGTTTGAAGTTGCAGGGAAAAGACAAAATCGTGGAATCATTATCATCTCTTCATGATCAACATTATTACGAAGAATTTTTAAAATAAATAATAACAATAATTTAATGAACTGTACAGAAAAACACCAACGAGTAATATCACATGAAAATAAAAAGATTTCATTCAACTTTTTTTAGTTCAATTCAGATTCAGCATAGGTTACAGAAGAGGTTTATTATATTGAGCATGCTAAAAATTCTTTCTTTTGAGGCGATAATAAAAATATGTAAAGTATTTTGTGTTAAGGAGCACGCACATTATGATTATCGTTTATTATTATTACAGCAAGTTTAACAGCAAGCCTGGCAAGCTTCAATTGCTTTTGGTAAGAAAACAACAACAATGATGGACGGATAGATGGACGGTGGAGCTGCTGCGATGCGTCTGCTATATCATTTTAGCTGTCTCTGTCGCTCTCAAAGCCAAGTAAAAAACTAAAAACTGTTCTCTTATCATTATGATATGATAGCTTCAAAACATTATTATGCGAAAAATATTATTATGGGAAGTTGTTGTCTTAAGTGTGCGTTTGGTGCTATATGCAAATCTCACGAGACGAAAGCAAATATTTGATCAGATTTTTTATTTTTTAGTGAAAAAAGATTAAGAACGATGAAAGCGTTGACGATGATGATTATGATGGTCCCCTCGAGCTTGTTAGGTGGTAAAAGTCGTTGTCATTATGTCATGAAAAACGCTGAAAGAAGCTCATTCACATTTTTGAAATGTTGTCTGAATTTGTTGGAAAAGGAAGAAAAGGTGATTGAGCACACGGTGCACTGCTGCTCGATGCTGTTAAGTTGCTGCTATTATTTTTATTATAATGACGATATAACGATGATAGGTGACCGACTGATTTTTCTAATACGATCATCGCAGATCGTTAACATTTATCATCTTATCTTCTTCTTCATAAAGATAATAATTTTTCACCTGAAAAATTTATTTTACAATTATAATGACGATATAACGATAATAGGTGACCGACTGATTTTTCTAATACGATCATCGCAGATCGTTAACATTTATCATCTTATCTTCTTCTTCATAAAGATAATAATTTTTCACCTGAAAATTTTATTTTACAAGTCAAAAATTGTGAATTTAGACGTGTTCAATAGTTACGGCGTGTTTGCAAAAATCTAACGCACATTGAAATGGAAGTAAATTGGGGTCGGTTGGTAATGCGAATGCGTGAATCGTGTAAATGATGACTTCGAAACTACTTTGTAAAAGTAATAATAATAATTTTAAAATGAGCAGTAACAGTCAATATCATTCACTTTAAAAATACGGTTATTTTTATATCATAAAAAAGGTTAACTTTGTCATGAAATATTTGATTTTTTGAATATCAAAATTACGAGTAGGACCGGATGTTAAAGGAGAATGATTGGATTGAGATACCTGTCAAGTGAGACTATTATGAATATGACTCGACATTTTGACAAATACGATGATGGTAGTGATTGCCGGCCTGTCACAAGAAAAACTCCAACACCGAATCAGATTCAAATTTCTAATTTCAATCACTGCACCAGCATAATATGAATAAGTCAAGTAGAAATCCTGCATATTTCATTCAATCTATATTTCGGTTTTTACAAAAGGGAAGTGACAAGTTCCTTTTTTATTAAATAAAAAAGCATTTTATGCTCATTTTTCTGTTTGCAAAAGACCTGAAGGAACAATATTGTTTAAACCTAGCCAGAGCAGAGCCCTCACATAAAAAATAAGTTCAAAATATCCATTTATTATTATTATGATTACTTTGTCTGTGTGTCTGCGTTTTTTGGCTTTAGCTGAATGCGTAATAGTAACCTGAGGCGAGGAGAAAACAACCTTTTGTTAGTATACCAAACATGCCTTTATATTCAAAATAATATTTTTGAAACCTTTTTATAACACTAAAAGCGCATGACTTGACTTAAAATATTTTTTTAAAAAGTCACATTCTTGCTCAGAAAGACTTTTAAAAACTTTTTTAGCATAATTTTTGTTAAAACTTTTGACTTTGAACTGAACTGTTACAATTTATATTTTATAAAACGGCATGAATGTGGGCGATATTGTGAGAAAGAGAGGTGATAAAATATAAACATATTTTATTCATACCTTTCCTTCTCTTCTTATCCTTATATTCTCTCAGGTTTTGCCTTGATAACTTATTCAAAAGATGAGATGAGGTTTTTAAGCTTGATAAACCATGCAAGCAAAAACCATGATTGTGAAAAAATGTAACAATGAACATATAGCATATGACTCTTTTTACTTTAAATTTGGTTTTCTTGAAATTAGTTTTCTTCTTAAGAAGGGTTATTAAGGCTGCTTGCTGCTGTGATGATAAGCAGCATATTCATAATAGAAATATAAACTGCAAAGTTTGCAAACAAGAACAAGTAATTTTAACAATGGCATGAGCAGAAGCCGAGCTGAACAGAGGCAGTGGGGTACGTTTACTTTGAGCTATTTTATACTAAAATTAACTACGCTTTTTAGTACTGGTTGAAGGAATTCATTCAAAAAAGGGAAATCGATTTTAATTATTTACTTTTCATCATTGTGTAATTGGCCATAGTCACGCTAATATTAGCTCCAAAGTCTCCACAAGCAGTACCAACAAGAAAAATTGTATTATTATAAATGCAATATTATGTGCCTTTGCCTTCTCTCCCTTGCTTTATCTCACTAATGGTGGGCAAACACAATTAAAATTATTATAAAGGTATTATGAAATCGCGAAATTCCGTGCAAAAATGTGTAACCTTCTATACTAGTACTGACATAGGGTACTGACTAGCATAAGATTATTAAAAGATTTGAGAATTGGCTGTTTTTTCTTGTTTGAATCTGCTACATTTTTGCTAACCATTTGTAAACAGATGTGCAAACAAAGTCAAGGAACATGCTTTTGGCTACGCTTTAAAACTAATAATAATAATATTGGTCGAAAGAAACATAATTGCGTATTAGTATATAAATATTTGTAAATGCCAATTTTTCTTTGTATTATTGTTGCCATTTTGGCTAGTTCAAGTCAAATGGCACAACAACAGGCGCCAGGAACTTAGATTATGTCTTTACGAATGCATATTAAACCTAAATTAGCAGATCAATAATGTTTATATATAAACATCAACAATAAAAATTCAGCAGTAGTAGACAAATGGAAAAAATCCGGTTCCGTTGGTAAATTGGCTATTGACTTTTATATAATAGCCAAAAGTTGAACTGACCTACATACTGGAAAATAGGAATTGGATGAAAAGGGACTTTGTCTATTTTAAAGTAGAAAAATATAGTTTGTTGAGTGATAGAGTAACAATAAAATAAATAATGATACAAGTTGCATGTATTTTTATACTCGGAGGCACATTTCCTAGTGATAAAAATATTTTATGAAAGGCTCATTTTGAAATAGTTCACTTCTTTGTATATCTTACTATCTTTTCATACATTACCCACATCCTTCTCGTTTTATTAGATCCCATTAGTAGTTAGGAAAGAAGGAAAAACAAATTCAGAAAGAGCTCTGAATTTATAATTTATAATTAGACAACTATTTACTCTCGTTGCGAAATAAAAAAATCGTCTTTAAAGGGTTTTCATCATGCAAATTTTCCGTCTAAAAAGTAAATATTAACAGGTGCTCCGTGCTCCCTCATGTCTCATTCTCCTTCTTTTCATCTCATATTTAGCATAATGCACGCTTCCTCCACGTCCGCTCTAAAAAAATATCAAGAGAGGGACAGAAGCTATAAAGAGTTATATTACTATCAACAATTTCAAGCTTTTTTGAGAAAATATTGTAGTTGTGGAAAAGGAACGTTATGCATGTTGCCTACAGCCTATTTACATAACAAACAATGTTATGTTAACGCGAAACGAAACAGTTTCTGTTTTGTACGTGGAAAAGTGCAAACAAAAAATGAGCATGCAAAACTACAAAGTATTTAGTATGATAACACATTTATATTTTTGGGAAAATTGCAAAAAAAACCTTGTTGAAGACAACGGCGCTTTTTATAAACCCTTTTAACAATTTGAAGAAATTGTTATGTAATATTAAAAGATTTCATCAAAAAGTTTGTTCTTTATTTATATTGAAGTCCTGTCTACGCAGTATACAAATATGTGTATTGCTTTTAGCTGTTTACATGTGATCAAGCATGAAATAAAAACAATATTTTGCAAAGTTGTTAACCTCTCTTCCATTTTCTTTCCACTTTTAAGATAAAAAATTTATTGCGACGACCCCACTTTGTTTATATTGCTCACAGTTTAGATATTTTGCCCCTGCCATAATAGTTTTTCTTGGATGGGTCATCAAAAAGAATATGTAGGCCCGATTACTCATCACTTTGAGCATATTCCCATCCTTCATTTTGATTACTTCTTCTGTTGTAAAAACTGCCGCAAAATGAAACATCGTTTTAACCTTTTCCGGCACAATTTCTTAAATATTGCAAAAATATTACAACCGTTTACTTTTTAAGGATGGAGTAAAGATTACGCTTAAGAATCAGTCATATATCTCCTTTTAGCAAGGCACCTCATAAAAAACTAAAATAAATTCCCGTCTTCCCTCTCTCATGTTGAAGCAAGTTTAGGACAAACTAACGCAACGCAGTTATTAACGTCATCGTCATTCCAAACGCGGATGCTCGTCTTAGAAAAGTTTTAACTTTTTTGGCTTTATCTTACGTAAAACAAGACAAGCAAATAGAAAGACACAAGCTATCGTTTCCCTTTGCAATATGTTTCCAAGGGATAGTGCACATTCGAACAACCTTACAACAATTCTCTGTCTATTATTCACACTTGATGAAAAACGCATTTCCTTCCAGACTTGAAAGTACAAAAAAGACAAGCAAAATTCTCGTTGAAATGAATGGAGTTAAACAACAAGCAAAAAAAGCTTTCTTCCATTTTTTGCTATGCTTGAAAAGAAAAATCTTTTCGTCTTCCTCTTCGTTGACCATTTAATAATAATTGGCAACGGGGGGGGAAAAATAATATAGTGAGGGAAATGCAACGTAAACTTCACAATCCAATTCCTTTTTTCACCGCTTCAATAGGAAATTTATTGTGTTCAATAATAATAAATGCTCAGTTCCCTGTAAAAGGAGAAAAGTGAACGTTTCCTCCGGACAAATTTTTTATTCTTCTCTCCTTCATTTAACTCGTTCCTTCTTATTCGTCGTCCTCTCCTTCATACCATTTTTCACTAGGGATGATGAAATGTGTAAACGAAATGAAGAGAGATCCTATATAGGTGATTCTATAGTGGATTTTTCATTATAATGACTCTATAAAAAACGTGCAGTAAAAATAAAGCTAGTAAAACTGCAAATTTCCTCCTAACTGTGAGCTTTTTCAGATATATAAACCATTATTATTATTGTTACCGAAAAACGTAATATTAAGCTGAGGGTGTTTTTATACCAAAAAATGATGTATTGGGAAATGAATGATTTCCTTCCATTTTTACTACTCCATCTATACATCTCATGTAATTTTTCACAGAGTGGCAGTTATTACTGTCGTGCCAATGCCAATGTTTCCTTCCTATTGCTCATCTGCAACAAGAGTAAGTGAATAAGGAAAGCTGAAAGCTTTAGCTAAGAGAACCCAAGTAATTGTAATAATAACAATATTAATCAATTCGAGCGGATAAGAAAGAGAGAGAAAAAGGAATGGATTTGCTCAAGTCGATTCCCTCTTTCCTCCATCCGTCTAAATGAATGAGAAAATGCAAATGCAAAATTATGTTGAACTTGCTTTACACATGCAAACCTTTTCTTAATAGAAAGAGAGAAAATGAGACAGCGTAAGTTTTTGAGGATGATGATGATAATAGAAGGCATGGCGAAAGAGAATAAAAAGGATAAAAAGAAGCGGAAACAATATCTTGAAGGCATCACATCGCATATCGCCATTTTATCATCATCATCGTTTTTCCTACCCAAGGGGAGCAATGCGTTGTAGTAGCACCCACCAAAAAGCATTTTTCTTCCTGACTCTTCTTCTATTTCTTCTTCCTTCCTTTTCCTTTTTGCTCGAAAAGAAAGGCTTAAGGCTTAACGGGTGATAGGAGCGGATAGGTTTTTATGCAGAGATTGTGTGCATCAACTCAATTACTCATCCAGTCAAAAGAACAATTTTCACAGACATCACATCACATCGCCGACATAAAAAAGAAGGATATACGAAGACCCTGCCTGCCTTACACCGAACTACTCACTTTACTCACTCCTTCTTCGTTTCACTTCGCTTAGGTATACATCACCCAAATAAAAGAAATTTTCTTGTAAATTGCGAAAAAAAAATCTGAAAAAGTCTCAAAGCACACACACACGCTTCCTTTATATTACTTATCCAAAAGACTCGTTTGGGAAGGAAGCAATGAAGAAGACAAGAAAAAAAGGATGAAATGAATGAAATTTAAACATGGAACAGACATAACGAAGTAATGTCTTTCTTTTCTGCAAACAGTTATTCTATGAAAATTGCCATTTCCTTCTTCTTCTTCCTGTACCGACGAGAAAAGCAAATTATTCTGAATTAGAATGGATGTTTAAAGAAAGGAAGGGAAAACTTGAAAGGATGAAGTATCTACACGATTTGCTTTTCTATTTGATCAGCAGCTTTGTAAGAAACAAGAAAGGAGAAGCAAAGAAGAAAAGGTCAAGATATATTTTTTACATTAGAGAAGCATAGAATACTAAAAAGATGGACAAAATGAAAAACGGAAAAATGGAAAACACGAGGAGAAAATTATTTAAATGAAATGGAAAGAAGAATAGAAACGTGCTCAGTTCTCACAGAGGCGTAATCGACATCAATATGGACTTGAACTTATTCAAAATGAATTTTCATTGGAAACTGATATTGTAATTGCATCATCAAGAGAAGAAAAGGAGTAGTATCATAATCATAGCATTTGATATAGCCTATCAAAACATGCAATCTGCTCGATTGCGTATGCGAATCCTTTCGCACTAAATCTTTATCTCTCTTTCTCCCTTCACTATCTTCCCTCTCTCCTTATTTGACTGGTATCATTGTCATATCAAATTATTCTCTAGCTTGATTCCTCCTTCGTATTCGCCTAACTTGTAAAAATATACATAAAAATAGCCATCATAAACATAACAATGCAAATATATTCCCTCATGAAATGGATACATTATGCACATGACATGACATGATGACATGATTTTTCTCACTTGCCCAGTTCTTTCCTTTTCTTCTCCCTTCAATTCATCTCCATTCTATCCCGTAAAAAGAGAAAAACTGTCAAAATTAAGGATAAGTGAGAAAAGAACGACTATGGCTTTGCGTATATGACAATAAAGAAGGAGATGATGATGATGATGAAAATGACACGACCGACCACACGAGACAAATACTGACACGACCACTATCACAAAATGACATTCACACGAATAATAAAATGGGAAATATGTGTAACATTTCATTCCATACAAATTTCTCAACAAAAACTAATAAAAAGGAATTTAATTCAGCAGTAATGTTTCTTTTCTTGAAAATATATAACTGTTACAGTTACAGTCTCAATATGCTTGTCGTTACGTTTGCATTCAAGCACTGACACGGAATTGTGCAAAAATAAAAGTATTTATAGCGGTCAGGAGAAGCCAAGTAAGTGAGGGTCTGAATGAGCGAGATTATACGATAATGACTATGGTAATACGCAATAATATGCATAACTTTGAAATAAGACGGTGGTTGATATTTACGAGAGCTATTAGTAATAATAAAGAATGACAGAATTGTGTGTGTGTCGGTCCCGGTTCGTATTAAAATGTCTTGTCTTTTTCTATTTTGAAGGGAGACAGATTTGACAGGTCATGCGTTGTTGGCAGAGAACATGTCTATGCCCAGTCTCGTTTCTCTTTTACTGTTCAACTTAACGAGAGTGCGAGAGCTCTCCTTATATTTGGCATTATTATTACAAAATACCACACAATAAAAGTGCAACTTGCCATCGCAATTGCAATCGTCATCAACCTCAGAATCATCCCGATAAAAAGTGAGGAAAGAAACGAGCAATGGAAAAGAAAGATATTTTTTCTGCTCACTCACAATGACAATTGTAGAGATCAAGTCAAGTCAAGAAAGATGATCATGTTTGTTTATTTTCTTGTTTGTTTCCTTTTCTTTCCAATCCCATTGTTAGTTTTTCTTCGTTCGTGTGTTATGTTTTATTACGCTTTATTCACAGGAATTGCTTGATTCCTTGATTCAGTTGTAAGAGTAGGAAAGACGGCTCTTATTCCCCCGTCAATGTTGGCTGAGAGGAATAATGTTTGTTTCATGAAAAGGAATGTTAGTACCAGAGTGCGAGTGAGTAAATGCAACAAAGTCTTGTGTGATATCACGCATTCAATTGCAACAGCAAAAAGCAAATCAAGCATTTTCATACGTGACTTGATGCTTCATTCGTTTCTAGTTTGTTGTAGCGTTTTTAAGAGTACAAATTTGTAGCATTTTCTTCTACAGAAGAAGACAAAAGTGAATAAAATAGCTGAAGGACATGGGCATTTTACTTTCGATAAATTTTGGGGGAAATTGTATGTTTGGCAAGATGGATCAGTTGGGTTCACTCTATTTATATATGTTTTCAAGGAAATATTCTCAAGAGGAATAAGCAGTGGGAATGAAGTGGAAGAAGCTGTAACACGAAGTTGCTGAGGTAAGATGGGAATGTTGATGATAAAGACGAAAATGATGTTTCATTTTACGATGTAACTTTTTGTTGCTTTTTGTGCAGATGTTGCAGCTGTGACTGCACTTGAACTTAAGACACAGTCGATACAGAAGTGAAAATAATGGCTGCAACAATCAAACAAATGAAAACATTTGACAGAATATTTTGATCTGCTTTATGGTAACCTTCAACTTACAATATTTACACTTTTGATTTAATGCACTCAGATTTAATCAAAGTGGTGATATGCTGAATTAAAATTTAATCAGAAGACCTGACTGCGTCATCTGCCCGCTAATCGATTCCATATTCATTTGCATTAACAATCTGTTAAAATGAATAAGACTGCAGCTTAAAACCAATATGTTTCGTGAATTATTCCAAAGTATGCATTTTAATTCTCGCAGTATCACACAATCACTTGGCTCTCCTCTTTGAATAGAAATCGGGATAATGAGAGTGGTTAAATAGAAAATGCCTTTTAGTCTGTCTTGAGATCTCTATCATCAGCAATCATCACGGCCTCATCCCTTCATCGTTTTAGATTCTGCTTTTAGCATACCTATTTTACTTCCTTTTCATTAGAACGTCTTCATTCCAATACGACCAACTACACCAGTCGCAATTCCAATCATCCTTTTC
Organism: Lepidocyrtus cf. nigrosetosus NNG-2020; assembly: GCA_027744615.1. Taxonomy (NCBI): domain Eukaryota; kingdom Metazoa; phylum Arthropoda; class Collembola; order Entomobryomorpha; family Entomobryidae; genus Lepidocyrtus; species Lepidocyrtus cf. nigrosetosus NNG-2020. The sequence goes on along the minus strand of JAHZNK010001377.1, from coordinate 7,961 downwards.
ATTATAAACAGACAAATACGCAAATTTTCTTCCTCATTGTGGCTTTCGGGGAAATGAGCTGACGTGACGCGTCGATCTGAATGGGATATGATTGCGAGAATGGAGTTATTTTAGAGCTTTGAAAAGGCAGAAAAAAGCTCAGAAGAGTGTGTGGAGATGATCAAAATAATGATCTCGATAACGATAATGCCAACACCGCCACCGACACACCACTATCATCATCCGAAATCCACCTTGCCTCACTGACTTACTGACTTTTCTCAAAACTATTATGTAAAAGTTGAAGAATCCACCTCCTGTTGATGAGCTGTTCATGATGAGAAAACAGAACACGACTTTAGCTGATGATAGCGATGAAATGACAATAATCATTACTCCTTCTCTTCTACTTATGAAAAGCAACAGAGAGCAATGAGCAAAGCCTTTCGCAAAATATGGCTGCTGCGAACTACTTTCCATGAAAATGAAAAATGATGAAAAGGAAGTGTTCTGCAAAAAAGTGAATGAAAATGTGTGTGTGAAAGAGAAGAGGCTGATAATGATGAAAATAATTTATAGTTTAACGGAAATATGTACATTAACTCTCCGAGAAGCAATTCAAACATAAAATTATTTTAAAAATAATTGTGGCCATGATATGTTGATGAAGTTATAATAGCTATTCCGCAGTTATAAGGACCTTATCCAGAAACACATTTTTTGCTTTGTTGTAAATTTTCTATCAACATAAATATAATTTTTAGCAACTCTACCTACCTACGCAAATTTTACGAAGAATGAGGTAGAAAGACCACAATTTACCGTACTTCTTCCTCAATTATATCATCATATATTTTGATAATGTAGATCATGACTGTGCCGTAATATTCATCATCAAAGTGACTGAGAACGAGACCATAATTCAAGCGGAACAATTTTCATAATTTTATCTGCATCAACATCACCACTACCAACTTCTCATCACCATTCAACCATATCTTCTGCCTTAAATTTAAAAAAATGCACTTCAAAAACACTCCCGTCTATTTTCCATATTGTCACATGCATAAATTTTTCGCAAATGACATTTTAAGGCTCTCACAAAACTCGCTTTTATCTCTTTTATCTTTTTAAAGTAAAAAATATGTCTAAACAAACTTAAATCATGTATGAAAATATGGCTCCTACGCAGCAACGCCCTGTTTCTGCTGCATAGTCAATGAAGATCACCGCTTACTCCTTTTTCTTTTACCAAGAATTTCTGCTTGGCCTGGCAAAAAAACACGGAACAGCTTCAACCAAAGCAAACGCAAATGTGATTTACTTTATTAAACAGTAGCAGTTTTCTAAAAGCTTTTTTATGAAGATGATAGAGCCGATGAAATGCTCAAACGTATGCGAAAATCTTTTTTTTCTTCTGGATAACAATCTCGGATAGAAACTACATATTCTAATCTTCAGAATCTCTCTTTCTAAACCGGAAAAATTTATTCCGCCACTTTATTCTTTTCTAATAAGAGAGCATTTACCGAATTTTTTCTGTCAAATCCGATGAAATCTGTTGGACAGGAAAACGAGACGGATGATGAGCAGAAGCAGATCATTCAAGATTCTTATAACTGCTACGCTGTTGCTTCTCTTGATTTGATCATCATATTCCCCGTCTATTTTGAATGACTGAGTGACTTCTCGTCTATGAAGATCATAATGATATTGATGATCACTCTTTATGATAATCTTCCTGAATTTATGCATTCATCCTCCTCCTTTGATATACCTAGGTAAGGCAAATTCTACTATCTCTCGCTCTCCGTCACCGTAGTTGAGGTTGTTGGTATAGATTTAGTTATTTTTCATGTTTCGCAAATGGAATGGGTGTGCAAATAAAATTGCAAGTGAATAATTCGTGGCTTTGGCTTGCACTAATATCCCATGTTGTAACCGTGTCAAGCGGCTTCAAAAGTAAAAAATGATTGAGATTAAAAGGAAATAGTGAATAATTTGAATTGAAAGTTGAACGAGTAAAACTTAATTTTTGACAGTTGGNTAATATCCCATGTTGTAACCGTGTCAAGCGGCTTCAAAAGTAAAAAATGATTGAGATTAAAAGGAAATAGTGAATAATTTGAATTGAAAGTTGAACGAGTAAAACTTAATTTTTGACAGTTGGATGCACTCGCTCACTTAAAAGAACAAGCTGGAAAATGGGATGGAAAACATTTTTTGTTATGCATGAAAAGCAGCTTTTCTACTTCTTTTTCCCTTCGAGTCTTGACAACTTACAAGAAAACGAATAAAAACGGATTTCTTTGTTGACTGGAGGTCGACTTATCAAGTCGTCTCCCATTTTATTTCGCATCTTATCAAGACCAGTAACCGCCACCATCATCAGTATCCCTTTGCCGCTCCTTCATTCAACAAGAAAAAATGTACAAAAACATGTACAAGCTTTTGCTGAAAGTTTTTCTTATATATCCATCTCTCTGAAAAAGCAACAGCAGCAGAATTCAAAACGAAGAATAGAAATAAGAAAAGGAGAAAAACGACGTATTTTTCTTTTTAGAAGTTTTTGATGATGATGATGATTGTGCGAGATGGACAATTTTTCACAAAGACACTTTAACATAAAATGGCGTATTATTCGGGCTCGTCCAACCGTCCGCATATAAAACGAATAGAGAAAGGAGAGAGAGAGCAAGCAAAGGATATTTATGGGATAATAGAAGAAAATAAATGGATGGATACACTTCTCCTTTTATATCACAGCAGCAGATAAATATAAAAGGCCGCAAGCTTGCCTAGTTACTAGCTCGAAATGTCTATAACTTTTGGAGTTAACCGTTAAGTCAAATCTACTTACAAATTTTCAGGGCAAAGCAATTGTAAGATTGTGTGCAAAATGTTTCGTTTTAATATTTTCACCTCAATACTATGTTTTGAGTAAATTCGCAATTTTTGCAAAAACTATTTGCAATGTTGCAAAAATATTTGCAGATTCTTTGTCTGCAAGTTATTACCTTTCGAATGATATGCTACATGTCATAGGTTGCAATAAAAAGCTTCATAACGGTGACTTATACCGTTATAACCGTCTGGGTAAAGAAGTTTGAAGCTATGTGGTTTGAGCCATAAACTACGCTGACTCTCCAGAGTAAATTTGACTGCAATTGTTTCAACGACCTTTAAGTTAGAAAAGCTTTAATGCATTAAGGGTCAATGTAAATTTACACCTCTGTGAAAACTTTCATTTGTAACGGCCAAACCGTTAAAGCATAATTCCTGAAAAACTATACAGTTCTGTCCGAAGGTTCAGTCTACAAGTCTGCCAAATTTGGTTAAAATCTGTCAAGGCGTTTTTGACTTCTTGCGGTAACGGACGGACGGACGGACAGACAGACAGACAGACAGACTAACACATCGATATCATGACTAGCTCTTCGAGCTAGTAATAACCAGGCCTGACTCATGATAATTTTTCTCTCTTCTCATTCTTCTGTTTTGCCATCTTCATCTTCCTTTCTATTTGTCTGCAGTGGCCCGTGTAGATGTGTTAAAGAAGAAAAAGAGGCTTCGCTCGCTCATTCACTCATTCAGACTCAACATTATTCACATCAACATAATATCTATCATCACTCACGACCGAATTCTAAGATAATCATTCAATGAAAAGGAGAAAAACGAACAAAAATTACCTATTTTTATGCAATTTTTATTCTCCAATTCTAAATTCTTGAGTGTTGTATGAATTTGTAAGTGATTTTTCTTCTTGGGACTCTCAGCCGGCGGCGACATATTCTTCAATACTTGACTAAATAAATCGGAAAGAAAAAGAAACCCCGAATATATCCTAATTTTATTTTTCATGTGAGTAATTTGTAATTTGTACTCGCTTTTTATTTATGTAAAAAACCTACGCGAAAATATATGGACATATTGGGAAGAAACTTAATCGATTTGTGCTGTTGATGATGTGGATGATCATCATTATCGTGATGTTTATGTGGGGACGACAAGGAAAGTGCAATACCGGTCCAAAAACAGAAATCGCTTTTCTCGGAGAAGTGCGAAATAGCAAGAGAGATGAATCGAAGAAGAAATATTAGAATTGGCTTGTGTTATATTCGTCGAGGTGGAACACGATTACGCTTACACGATGATGATTATTATTATGACGATGGTGATATTGTTGTCGTTAAATGGCACGTTTGACGTTACTTGTTCTGACTCTCTCTGTTGCCATTTTATGCATTGTTAGACGCAAGAGTAAAATAATGATGATCATGACGGTAATAATGTTTAGCTGGAAAAAATGGGAATGGGCTAGTAGTATTGGCATGGCATATTACGAATAAAAAGAAAAAAAAGAAAGATGAGGGAGAAATGATTACGACGTAATCACGACTTTCTGCTCGATAGTTGAAAACTTACAAGCAAAACTTTTGTTGTTGATGATTATGTTCTGTGCTTAAAGCTCAAGTCATGATCAATCTTTGAAATCCTAGAAACCAAGAGATTGCAAATGCAAAATGATCATAAGAGGAAAATATAAAAATTGTTTTACAATCGGAGTGGGATGTTGTTGCAAGTGCCCATCAGCATTTTTATAAGATGAAGATTGAGTATGAATGTGCAAGATTGTATGCAAATCGGTGTCTTGTTTTCCGTGAAGCATGTCCAGTCACTTTTTTATTTCTTGGCTCAATATTTATGTAGAAAAAATGCTTTTTTATTCCTTTTTATTCTTTTACACAATTTTATCCACTCATTATATCATTATCATTAAGTATTATGCAGAGCGAATAAAAATAAGTCGGGAGAGATAGAAAGAAAAGAATAAAAAAGGCAAGCCTTTTTCATTGTACTTTTTTGCTTTTTCCTCTTGGCAAGTGAGACGAGAAGGGTGAGAAAAAAGAAAAATAGCTATTATCAATAAGTATACGGCTATTTTACGCTTTTTCGGTATTTTTCTTTCCATTTCTCTATCTTCCTTTCGCTGAGCTTTAGACTCAACTCGATAATAATAATGGTAATGGAGTCGTGTATTTGGCAATTGGCATGGGACAATAAAATCTGAAAGATGAACTTTTTTGTGAGTCACTATAGTTTGCTCATGGATGGCTATGGATAATGACTTTGTGATTTAAGATTAGAGTTAAAAGTTTGGTTGATGGGAGAGACGTAGGATAGGCGATATGATGGTGATGGTAATGTGGATTGATTATGGATTTTTAAATAAAATTGAGCGTGTAACCGGCTGACCTGCTGCACCCGCACCCATCCTTTACTTAACAGATAATTTTAATCATCATCGTGATCATCACTTTGACCAAACTTACCCATTCTTGGAGCAATTATAATTTTTTTGACTTTTTCTAACCTATGTAAATGTAAGGTCATTATCAAATTCAATAAGAAATGCCTTGATGCGTGGTTTTAATGTGTTCATGGTTTGACATTTTGGGTAGATTTTCACTCATTATTTTACTTCAGCCTGGAAATATGGTGAGTATAATTACAGTAATTTGTTGCATTTGCTCTGTACTAGGATAACAAACCTATCTGAAAATTAATCAATGCAATTGAATTTTTTGTTGTGCAAGTTTCACAAAGTTTTAACTTGAGCTGTAACCCCACCACAAATATATAGTTAATCCAATACTATTCAATTATCCATAGTATCTCTCGTCAAACCCATATTTTGCTAGAGCAACTCGAGCCCATTTAATTTTATCATTTTGTTTAATCTTGCCTTGCAGCAGCATTTCCCTTTCGATTGCAGTCTTACTATCACATATCATTATTATGATCGCGATGATCCCAGCATTTAATAATTTTATTACTTTTTCCTGTTACAATAATTCCAATAAGGATTGGATTTGACATCCAAAAAATGAAACTTGTTCTATGCTTGCACTAAAGCTCACTTGTCAGACAATGTTCTCAATTTCTCTTTTCTTTGCGTCTCTTGTGGTCATCCGAAAAATCCGGTTTTCATTCTGAATGCGTTATCCACATAAATAATATTTGTATTTGGGAACTGTGAGGGTAGAAAAGGAAGACTGTAATAGACAGAATAGTAATAGCGGCAACAGTAGTGCGATAGAGTTCGAGTAAAATAATAATTATTATTTGTGGTTTCCTTTCCCCTCCTGTCTTATTGTTTGTCTAGTGAGTGTATGCGTTTTCTTCAGAAGACATAATTTCATTTTGAGGCTATTACTTCTTCCTATAATATCCTAAAAGTCTACACGGCTAGTTGCACTAAATTGTGCAGCGCAACAACATATCATTCTCTGCATTTAATCTGTTTGAAAGTAGCCGAGCTTTAGCATTTAGAAATGAAGAATGTGCATGTAAAGAAAAGGAAGGTTATCGATGCGGAAGGAGAACACATGTAACGTACGTGGCCGCGGAAAGGCCCCTACCACCACAAATACAAATCTTCCCAGAAACCTTCCAAGTTCATTTTGTAGCAACAAAACATCTAGCCAGGCAACCACCTTTTCAGCTTTCATTCCGAAACCAAGATTTACTTTTTTTATCTTTGGCTTCCTTTGCCTTATGCGGTGGTTATTTCATATTACTGTTATTATTATTATTAAATGTTGGGTAAAAGAGGGAGAGTAGAATGAAAGTCAAAATAATATTTTTTCCAGGAGCAGCTAGACACCAAGAGAAACCGCTAATATATCCTCGTTCCAGGGAGAATCACTTTAATTCAACCATGTCTTGTTGGGCTAACTTATGAAACTATGAAGGAGAGTAAGAAAGGATGTAAAGGAAGCGGAAATTGACGCAGAAGGTCATTTACTCTCTCTACAAGTTTCTTCCAACACAGCTGTAGTTGCACTACGCAGAGACAAAGTAATGTGGTGACGGTGACATCCCACATAAGCAATGAAGATAGCAATTTCGTAATAGTAATGTAAGTAATGCGTACTCACTCATTCACTTTTCCCTTCCTGCCAGCAAATTCCTACAAAGTTTTTAGCTGGTTGCCGTCACCTCAATTACAAAAAATAACTTCCACTTTGCTATCCTCCATCATGTGTTGGAATGCTGGAGAGAAAAGGAAGGAAGAAAATAGGAAAAGAACCTTTTTGGTTATGGAGCAACAGCAACCGAAGCTAAATGAACCGTGTGAAGTGACATGAACCAGAAATGGACCGTTACATTGCCTCACCGAAATCACCTCTGCATCACCATCATCATCTGCAGAAGAAGCAAAGGACCAGACAGGGACAAGGAAGTTGATCTCTTTTATTTTTAGAACCCTCCATTTTTTAAGAACTGAAAACTGAATGCATCACGTCACAAAAAGAGGACATAACGACAGTTTCGTCCTATTCTTTCTTTCCAGCTCTCAAACTCTCAAAATAAGAAAGAAACCCTTTGAAAAAATTGCCCCGGGTAGGCACATACAGAGTGACAAGAAAAGAAAAAAATGTATTTTAGGTAGCGGTAAGAAAAGTGGTAGGAGGACAAGGTTTTTTCTGGTAACGAGGTGGGTCGATATACTTGATGTCATATGTCATGTCAAACTAGGGCGAAAAGATTCCACGCATGGATAGACTCCCTCCCTACTTTCTACTTTAAACTCTCTTAAAAATCAAGAGAAAACTGAGAAGTTTTTGGTCCAGTGAGGAAGACCTTTAAAACTGGATACCTTCATCATCTTCTTCTTCCAGTCCACTCACTTCTCTTCTTTTTTACTCTTTCTTATCCACAAAAGGAGGTTTTGTATTGCATTGCTTTTCACTGGCATTTGCCACTAGCACTCAACAAGAGCTCTAGTCCTCTCACTGTTTTGCTCTGAGGGAACGAGCTGCATACAAATAAAAACTTTGAAGACATTTTCACTTCAAAAAAGAAACCTTCAAAGGCTATTTTGTATGCAGGAGCATCCCACACAATAATAATGCTTTTTGGACCGAAAGTCGCATCATCAACATCAAGTCAATGAATCACAATTTTTACCTCCC
>JAHZNK010001376.1:0-10867 GCA_027744615.1 Lepidocyrtus cf. nigrosetosus NNG-2020 | reverse complement strand
CAATCATGATGAAATCGGAACAGGAAAAAAATCTACAAGTTAGACTATTTTTAGTACCTTCACCAGACTAATTTTTTAAAGTAAATGTTGATTCAACTAACAATGAAGAATCATTTCATAGGTTTGCGAATCTACAATGTACTTCAAGTTTCAATCCTAATGTTAAAAAGTTTTTTCATCTCATCGCCTATTGTTTCATGCACGACACGGTAACAAATCAACAAAAATCATTCTTGATCTTTCCTACGAAACACACGGCGTAGACTTCCTCGAGGAAGTTGCAAAAAGAGTTTTGCTACTGCATGCAAGCCTGCAGCAGGTATAATTCATTGTATAATTATATTAAGCAGGATATAAAACCGTATTAATATGTATTGCAATTGATGCATCATCAAATATTCTACTAATTCAGTTTACCATACAATAGCTCTACAAAAGTCAAGATATTCATTATATTTTCACTGCATTTAAATTTATTATTTTTTTCGCTACTAAACCAGCGTTATTCGCTATTTTGGAACACATTTTAATTTAGAGCATGGCCATTTGGTTAATTAAACTGACATTTTGAATGTTTTGGAAATGTAAATATAGCTTACATGCAAAAGATTTCCAAATTTTATGTGACGCAGTTATTGGCGATGGATATGGATGCTCTTTTCCAGAGATTTTTTTCACAAACCACAAAAGCGTTGGTTGCTCAAGAGCTTTTTGCTTACGCACACTCTCGCCTTTGTATTATGGCAGCCTGTTCCAGCTCAGGAGAAACGGAACCACACATATGGTGTCTTACGCAGAAATGTCTTCCCACACAACAGCGAGTAGAACAGATTGAGAAAAATAAATGAAATTAGAACTTTAATGACTCCTATTTTAAAACTTTTTTCATAGAAAAATTGAAATGAGATCAAATACTTTTGTAAAAAATGTCAGGTAAAAAACACAATGTACTTTGTTTCAGATGAGGAACGTTTTTGGTGTAAATGAAGCTAGGCTTGTCTGTTACTAAATCCGGGTAGGAGTTAGCTTAGTTACCAACCCAGCTGGCTCAGCTTAATCACAGCAACAGTCGTATAGGTCGTCGCCACAGGTTGAAGCTTTTTCTTACATAACTTGTTATAATACTAGAGAAGTAGTAACAACACTTTGATTAGTTTATTGAAGATGAAAGTATTATCAGAATATGGGGATGGCTGTCGATAAAAATCTTTTTTTAAAACAGTACTTTTTCTTGTCTATCTCAATTTTAAAACCATCTTTATTCTTGTGATCGTAAGTCGTAAACTAGTTTTCAGAGAAAAGCTGCCCAAAGAGGAGTAAAAGCAGTTGGGAAAAGTTTATGTGTCGATATGAAGAAAGAACTTGTAAAATCAAAAAATATGTAAAATGCGCACACACCATCCAAGCAACAGTCACCAACATGCATGAGCCACCAACTAAATTGGATAGACGCTGATACTGAGGAGAAAATTCTCGTAGAGAAGGAACGAGCAGCGAAGCTGGAACTTTTTCAGCAAAAACCTAACCAACAACATAATCATGTAAAGTAACAGAGTTATATTCAATAGCAAACTCGCTCATCAACCAGTATATTACTCCAGTCAGAAGAAACAACAGAAGAACAAGTGCTTATATTGCATCAGAGAATAATAGTTTTGCTGAAAAGATGCCATAATAATATAAGGTTATAGAAAAGGTTTGGCTTGTCATGTTGAATAATCTTTCAATGTCGCCTATCAGAGGAACGCTGTTGTTGATAATGATGGTAATGCATGGTGGCCTACTGGGTACCTGCCTTCCATACGTTTTGGTTAAAATCCTTGTGAATAATACACAAGCTCATTTTCTCAGATTTTTTTCAATAATCAACAACAACTGGTCCTGGTATGGAATAAAAGCAGTTTCAATACTGCAAAAAGAGTTGTCACTTAGAAATAATTATGATATCTCTGATCAATGTTCTTCGGACTTGACTGGTTGTGCAAAGGTTTATTGCTTTGTAGCTGATAACAAGGCCTGTTTCTTGGCAGGCAGCAGATATCTCACTTTACAAGCTCAACAACCGAGAAAAATTAGATATCTTTGAAAGAGAAGTTATAAAGGTTATGTAAATGCAGAATTTACTATTAAGAAATTATTGACCGAAAATACAGAAAACGGGAATTGAAAGATCATTTCACTCATTATGTAATATCAAACAAGAGATAGCAAGTTTAAGCAGACTTTTCAGAAAAATGTTAATGAAGCATTGTAAAAATTACTCACTTTTCTTCTTCCTCTTTACACGTTGATTTTCATGCAAACGGAAATTGAAAGGAAAACCACAAAACTGCAAAAAAGTAGAAAGGGTTCTGCTTCGTGGGCGATGATTCCTATTATCCGAGAAAAGTTGCGGGGCAAGACGAAACTATGAACAACTAGACTTTAGGAGTTTTCCTTTGTAGATTTTAAAGTTAATTTGGAGTGTTTATCGTAGTGATTGACTTGAATAATCCAATTCCGATTTATTTACATTTATTCCGATTATTTAGTATACATTTTCACGAGCAGGAGACAGCACGATTCAGGCACAATTTTACGTTTTCTCGCTTCTGGAAGGTTGACTGATTGCAAAATGTGGATGATTATCATTATCTGAGCGACTTTGAGAGAATATTAGGCGGTTGGATAACCGTTTTGGTTATCAGCAAAAAAGTTCTGTTTGTTATTATTCCTGCAATTAATCACACATAAAACGAATAATCATTAACTGGATTAAATAAACTATAATTCATATCACTTCATGGAAAGTCAGGCGATAAATCCTGTTCCCAGCAAATGTTTTCCAACAGTTTTCCAGTTAAAACTTCGTTTTAAATTTATTAATTAAAAATGCACATAATTTTATTTACAAATTCTCAATTCTCAGTACATACCATTAAATGCAAAAGTTCCAGAGAAAATGCTCAAGTTTCAAACAGTTTTATGACCTCTTCTAAATATCGCATTGTACGTTGAAGTAATTTATTCGTATATAAGAAGTTGGGATAAATATTAAAACTCTTATTTTAAAATTTGAATACACTAAAAACTATTTAAATAAAGTAGTCGTAACGTAAAAGAATATACTACATAATAAAATACAAAAACTTAATACTTATTATAACCGCCTCTTCTGCTCCAAAGTGTTCGTCACTCATTCACTCGCACACACACTAGCAATAATAATGCAGCCAGCAAAAATCAGAGAATCCAATAATTTTTCATGATATAAAAAGCAAAAAGTCATTTACTCAAAAAGTGTCAGTCTATTAGCATTGCATTATTATTATTGCATTGCAACGTAGCAGATCATTAACAATACCGCACCAGGTACGTCTCTGTTGTTGAAATTCTTCAAAAGGTACGGCATTGTTGTAATAACCAAATCTATTGAATTGTAGGAGCCCTGTTACTTTATACTATTAGCTTGCACATAGCTATAAATTCCTGCAAATAAATATTCATTGTTGAACCTCTAACCCAGCATTATTAAGATGGTACTTCCACACTTCATTACCAAGTCGGGTACGTACGTAACGTTATGGTTAAATTCTCTTGTGAATTGTATTCTATGCCTCTGTATATTGTTGGGAAATCTTTGCATAAAAAAGTCCAAAAAGGAGCCTTCGCGAGCAAGTTAAAGGGCCTTTTCTTCTCTTCTTTGGAGATTTGGTAGGATTGTGTAGGATATTCTTACTTTGTATATTTGTACGTATATTTCAAGCAAACTTGCATTTTATTGCATTAAATATCTCCATTCTCATAACTGAGAAAAGGTTCTTCGTTTATTTAAATGTTAAATACAAGGCAACCCTTTACTGGAGTTTGTGTGAGAGCCGAAACTGGATACATCGAGGTACAATCGCTGTTTGTTTGACTGAAGAAGCCAAAAATAACTAATTCTTTACATTGTTTCATTTATAGTTAGTTATTGGAGCTGGAAATGTTAAATCCTTTTGACAAGCTTCAAGTCATACTTGGTTATCCTTACAACTCACTTTAAAGAATTATATTTAGTTAAAATAAAATGGTACTAGCACAATATTTGTATTCATACAAAAAGTAAAAAGCTTTTATTGATAAAATTATTTGTGTTGAACCAATAAAGTGTTGAAAACATGGAGGAATGAATAGGGGCCTTCAATCCTTGTTTCTTACAACACTATTCACCGATAGATAGACGATAGCTTTGCATTTATTTATAGGAATTTATTTATTTATTTATGCAGTTCATGTAGTTAATACATTCTTCTCATTTTAGCCTTTCTATAACATTAAATCAACCTCTTCTGCTAAAACTTGCTCAGAGTAAAACAATACTTACTTGCACGACTGCTTACACTACCGGACTTACCATTAAAATCACCTTGAGCAGAAAAACTGATATTCTTAAATGCTTAACTACAACAATGGATGCAGCAGCCTTGTTATTATTAGAGTTGTCCAAACCCTTTTATCAGTTCCATTCAACCATATTATTATACAAATGTTTGATTATTTTTGGGGAGCCAGCTAAAATGTTTCATCGTATAGCATCAGTAAGTAGTGAAGTAGTAAGTTGCAAGTCCATTGAATGTTTTTAATCAACTTCCCACTCGGTATTCAATTCTGTATTTAGGCAACAGAAAAATCAAATTAATTGCATTAAAATGTAATTGCACTTTAGCTAAAATACATACACGGCTATTTAAGGTATAGGAGATTGCTCCTTCTATTACCATTCATTCAACCAGATCAACTTTATTGTTCTCAAAATATTTAGTAGGTTTGCTATGCAATACAATCATATCAAAACAGCAGCCAAAAACCAAACAAATTTAATCTAAACTTAAAATGATACCTATTTCTCGTTTTATGAAATTTTAAATACTCAACTGTAGCTCATTTCCTCACATTCTTATCGCTTTTAAATAAAACCATTACCGTTTTATACATTTGTTTGTACTTGTCTATTCTTGAAATCTTAAAAGGTTTAGTTTTATAGCTGCACATTATCTAACATATCAAACTGATCAGCCAGTAAATATAGACGAGATTTAATCAATTAAAACTACGATAATTTGCCACTAAAACTTTAGTGTTACTTAATACTGTTTAGTTTACCAAATTCAATTGATTTTTAAGGACATAACCTTTTTATCAACAGCTCGTAAAATATTTACTCGGTTTTAATAAGGCTGTTAAGATTGATGAATTTAGGATAAAATACCTACGTAGTAAATGTAGCAGACAATTTACTACTTACAGTATTTTTTCTTATGTGCGATAATATATAGAATATTGTAACATGCAAAACCAGAAACTTTGCTGACATTGTTGTTGGTAAACTTCATCCAACAAAAATGGCAATAGTTAAAAACTATTACTTTGCTGTCTTCTATCATTATAATTTTGGGTCTTTGTTCGTGGTTGACTTGCAGTATTTTGCACTACTATCAATAGTAGTGGTAGACACTATTTCTTACCTATTTTACTTGTTTGTTGTATAAACAGCAAAGCAAAGCTTTATTTTTGTATTATTCAATTTAGTTTGATTAAACTGCAGTGCTGAATATGGAATGCAATAATGCATGGCCAAATAAATCTATTTGTTACAATATATCATTCAATTTTATAGGTTGCTCAAACCGATTTTGCATATATGGCGAAAAGTGCAAGGAACGCGATTAAATGCATTTTGTTTTATTTCATATTTCATGTTACAAATGAATGTGCCTAAATACGTGATGAAGCAATAATCATAGATTGATACATTCAATTTTTTACATGAACTGATTCTTCGACTGATGGATTGATAGCACAAGGTAAAATGAATGAAGTATTAAAAATAGGCAAAATATAAAATAATATCTACGCAAAAGCAATATCAGTAGCTCTCGAGTCAATCATGTTGAAAACAATTTCTTTACGTTTTTGGGACTGATTGTGAAGCCTATATAGGGCATACAGGTTGGTTCATATGTATGATCCAAATCTGAAACTTATTGCTAAAATTGTGCATATGATTTCTTCAGTAAGTTCTCTCAAACACTTCTTTGCAATAATGTTATTTTCAGGTAAGCAAGTACAAGTGCATCCAACCTACGAATTGCAGTGTGTTGCATCATTGAATCTTATATTAAATCGATGATAATAATGAAACAAATTAATACACAAGGTATCCTGTTTTATCTCATTTGATAGGTGTTAAAATCCTGGCGACAAAATATGCCTTAGAGGAATGACGTGTGTGTTTCCAGATCATATGCCATATTTCAAAATCTACTGAAAATAGCCAAATTTATGTTTAATTCAAGTCTATGCTAAAGCATAGTAGCGCAGTAGAAAATAAATGGCATAGAAATGTGTCGCTTCATAGTCATCAAAGAAATCCAACACTTGTTCTTTAACATTCAAAGCCTCTTCATCAACCTCAGGATTTTCCACGCACGGCGTTTTTGCTTAAAATAAAATTAGCATAAGCCAAACTTTATTTAGAAAGAGTAAAAATGACAATTATAATGAATTTGAACTAACGATGAGAGTGAAGCATTCCAAATTAGCTTAATCTTTGTATGTAATAACAACGTCATCTTTAACAATGAGTGCACGCTTCATTTTACTCTCCGTCAGTATAAACTGATGTAGAAATTAGTAAAAGTATTTTTTGTTCTTAAAATCCTTTCTAGGTCTGCTGTCTACTTGTTGATCTCACTCGTTTTTTGTTTGGCTAACTAGGTATCCTCAACTTAAGATGACGGAGAAGGAACACAACAACGAGTAATAATGCAACAATAAGTTACCTTCAAACAGGCTAAAAGTAAAATGACAAAGCGATTGCCATGTTATCGCATAGCCTATTCTCCAACTTTGTTTCATGAATACTCACAGAGTAAACGAAAATCATGCATTTCTTATTATTCTATAGAGAATAGTTCCACGATTTCTTGTCACACGGTTGGTCTTTTAGTGGATTTGCAGAAACTCTTGTTAAAGTTTTTTGTGTCCCTCACCACGAAGCTCTCGTTTTTAAAACACTTTAGTAAAAAAAAGCTGATGAGGACAATAAAGCTGCCATTGTTGTGCTTGCGACTCCATTTCATTGAAGCCGTAAACGTTTTCTCTCTTTTGATTTGAAAAAAATAGCGCTTTTGTGAGTAAAGCATTAAATAATTTGCATCCACTTTTAGATACTTTTCGTTCTCAATGAGACGGAGGCGATATGTTAGTATAGTGGATGGTTAAATACCTAAAGACTAATTGTTTGCGCTCAAACCCCGTCATCAACTTTGTCTCTTCGTCGTCACCAGTTGCAAACTCAAATAATCAACTTAAATTTCGCTTTTGCTCTTTCCACAGATGCTTGTACTGTGAAACGATTGACTGAAATCTTAACACAAATATTGCCCACTTCATGGCTGACTAGCTTTTTCTTACATTAATTTTCAATCTCAAACTACATTCTACGATTATTATACAGAGACCCTTTCAGAGTGATCCTTATTGAGTAACCATGATCATATTTTTTGTTTGATGGTGGCACAACTCTCAGCCGCAAGAATAAGTCAACCTTGTAGTAGAGACCTCATCTTAATTTTGGTTGATTCCTGTTGTTAGACCACAAATGAGTAACCTTATCTTATTTTGCTGCTTTAGACACACTTCTACCAGTCTGCCAGCCTCAAGATAGTATCATCTTACGATTAGCCATTCAATGTACTTTAAAATTGGTTGGGTAACGATAATAATGGATTTTTAAAACAAAATATTCAGGCATTTGTATTCCTTGCAAAAATAATTGCTTACTTTCAATCTTACTGGCAAGTCATAATGTTTGGAGACTTGAAACAAAGATGTCGAAAAATAATCGGCAAATAATCAGGATCAATAATATCAGTTTTACAAAATGAGTTTGCAAAGTTGTCATCCAAAAACTCGTGTCAATTGTCGTGATTGTTGAAGCTCTATATACCTTTGTTCTGACACTTAAAGGCACACGTTTGTATAAAACCTTTAATAAGCTCCACAAAGTTGTACAGCATGCAAACTGATAAAATCGCAAAATCATTATTGTAAAAATTGTCACATCATGATGATAATGATCTCCATCATGAATAATAGCAATCTCTTTTAATAATAAATGTATCAAACTGACATTTACTTTTTCCTTGCTGCTGAAAATTCCTTTGTTCATGAAAGGATTTTTTGCAGGGCCCAGCAGTAAAGAGTTACAAAGAAAATAGCTCGACATCTTAAAAAGAATAGGTAATGAGCAAAAAAGTTATATGCATTACTATGCAAACCTTGAATCTGACTGACCCTAATCATTGCCTTTTTTATAGCCAAGCAAGTAAAATTGGCCTATCTATTTAACTATTTGCCAATTCCAGTGAAAATGAACGTCGTGTTTTAAAGCATCCACAAAATACTAATATGTGTATAATTTTTAAAATTTTGGTTATAATCACTGACTTATTTCATGTATACTGATTCATTATGATGCAATAAAAAGTTTAGTATTAAACAGCAAAAAAATATCTTTCTTTATTACTTAAGACAAACAAGTGTCAGGCAAATAAGGTGGTCAATAAAATTGTTAAGTTTATTGATTTTTGCAATCGTGTTTATGCGTAATTTTGAGAATCAAATGGACATAATATCCTTATTCAAGAAAGATCAATGAGGCAAAAATTTCCTGGCTGCACGCTTATCTCTTTACATAAAAAATCATCTTAATTACAAACTTGAATATTTATCAAAATAAAAAGAATGTTTGCGATATAAATAAATACATGTACTATGTAGAGATTAAGCAAAAATGTGGTTTGGCTAGTTAATTTTTGGAAAAAGTGTTTGTTTCAAAGAAAAAATAAGATTTTATGGGGTATCATAGGCCATTAGTATATGTTTTTCAAAAAATGATTCATTATTACATTAAAAAGTAATATTCTCGTTGGAAAATAACCACCAGATTCTGTTACTCCGAATTCTCAATTCCGAACTTCATGACGTTTCTACAATTGGTCATTTCATGATAATCTTCAGAAAAATGACGTTTTAAAGGTGCTTAAAACTTCATTAAAGTCATGCTTAAAACCAAATCAGCGAATCAGGCACGAGTTCAACTGAAATGAAAAGCTATGTCTAATGTGTGGTATAAATCAACAAACATGATTTACGTTTCGCATTTCATGTCATGATGATGACGGTGAATGATAATATTTAGGATAGAAGTTCCTGGAAGTCATTAGCTTTTGACTTTGTAATGAACGTTTGTGTGGCCATGAATTCATATGATATCACTCGTTAAATGAAACCAATGAGGCATGGATAGTCATCGACGTGTGATTAGTTTTATTACTCTTTGCTCCTGGCTGAATGTGCATTGTAATATTTTACACTACCTTTCCAATTATAATTAAAACCATATCCGTAACACCATATTTTATTTAACCAATCAAGAGAAGATTCATGGCTGAGATCAAGCCCGTACTTAACTGCTCATTCATCGACATGTTATGTAAAATTATTTGATAATTGCTTTGTTTAATACATTATGCACTCCTACAAGGTATTAATATTGGCATTTGCCCAGGTAAGGAAGGAGGCAAAGCAGAATTCCTATGCCCTACATCTAGTTCCCCTGCGCAGTCCATCCTTTAAGTCTCCTTCCTTGCCCTATCCCTTTCAATGGTCTGATTTCGCCAAGATCCTTGCATTGTTTCATTGTCGGAAGGAACATGCTACAAAAAAATTTGGTACAGGTGCACATTTACCAGCCCCGTTCGTAGATTTAAATGGAAGTATTCCGGAAGTAAGCAAAGCAGATAATCCAAATAATTTGTAAAATTTTATGCAGAGTATTTAAAATACATAAAACAACCAGCTGGACAGAAAAAGCGTTTAAATAAAAACTCGACTAATAAAAGTCCATAAATAAATATGCGCTCAGACTTGGTAGGCAAAATATGGGGTATCAACAGTATGTACCTAAATAAATAATAGCAGATTGCTGTTACAATTAACCTTTCTGAATCTATGTCGCTAACCTTTATGATCTCCTGGATAGTAAATGGTTTCGAATGACGCATTTTGTATATCTTTTAAATATTCGGCATATTCAACTTTGATTAAAAATATTTTCATAGAATTCCAAATGGTCCTAATAATAATTCCCTTTTGTAATTTACACCATTTTGACTGTACGTGACGATGAAATTATCATGATCCGCGATGAATACAAACAAGTTGTGTGTTAGTGTAATGCATACCTACACTGACCAGCAACTAGCACTTGGTATATTATGCTGTAATAATGTCATTTTTGTATAAAACAATTAACAATTTCTAAGATTTCATAAGATGCAATTTTGGTTTTGTTGGTCTTTGTCATTAAATATTCTATTGTGTCATCATCATCTACAATTTTGGGTACATTTTGATCCATTAAAAGTACAAAAGGAAGACGTACGGAAAGCAAGTTCTCAAACGTTGGCATCATTTTCTTTTACGATACGCTGTTAAAGGAACTCAAATCCAGGATAGTAAAATTGAGCACATAAAAGGTTCATATAATTTGGGAAATAATTGGTTTCTATCAATAAAATTGTGATAATTTATAACTACATTTATATTGAGGAATTAAAAAAGTTAATTGCAAAATAAAGAGATGAGCAGACTCTACCACAAACATTTGTAATTCTGAAAAGTGTCTTTATGATTGTAAGTAGCATTACTTAATGTTAGCCAATAAATAGTACTTGGTACAAAATAACAACAATTTTGTAGTGATTGATTATCATCAAATAACCGATAAAATTGAACAAAAAGCATTTTATTTTGCTTTTCTTGCAACAATAATGTTTAT
>JAHZNK010001375.1:0-18140 GCA_027744615.1 Lepidocyrtus cf. nigrosetosus NNG-2020 | reverse complement strand
ATCAGGGGGCGGGGGAGGAGGTGGAGCTGGAGGGAGGGATTCACAAGCCGCTGCTGTGTCAGCCGCTGCCGCCGCCGCTTTTACTAGAGCTGCAGCAGCCGCAGCCGCTGGAAACTTGTCATCTCCAATTCAACAACAACTACCTTTTTCATATGATTTAAAAACAACTATTCCAATCAGATTAGGTAAATTGTGTAATTTAAAGCATTTTTAACATCAAATTTTAACCCTTTTTAAATTTTTCTCCTGAAAATCTCCTCCATTCAACCGGAAACCAGCAGCCAGTGATCCTCGTCTTTGGAATCGAGAGGATGTCTCAGTTTTTCTTCAGTGGTGCGAGAGAGAGTTTGATCTGCCACCTTTTGACATGGACCGATTCCAAATGAACGGTAAGAAAAAATGCATTGTCTTTTTTACGTAATTATTACAATAATAACTTTCTTCCTTGCCATTGTCAGTCTTCAACAGAAGCAATTTGTCTTTTAAGACGTTGATAAGAAGGGCGTTGTTCTTTAAAATCCCATCATTATCATTTATTTCTTTACGTGGGCATTATCAAAGGTTTAAATTGGGAGGAGTGACATTTAACAATTTTTGTCCATTATTTAGCAATTCTATTCAAAGCAGACTCCACGTGAATTAAAAAAACAAATAAACTGCTAAATATTCTTACAAAACTCCTCCTTTTTTTCCTCCGGTTAAATGAGCAGAACAAACCGGATGTAATCTTTTTTCGTTTTGCATGGAATGAACAGGACAAGGAAATGGTCTTCTTAAAAAAACTTAAAATCTCAACTTGTCATTTCCATCTGAAAAAACTAAATTTAAAGAAAAGAAAGGCGCGGTTTATTTTATCCGTAAAATGTACAGCGTTTTGTATTTTTTTCTACAAACCACCTTTTACAATTAGTTTAAAATTGTGAAAAAAGCCAGTCTTACAAAATAAGAAGGGGGAACAGGAAAAATCGTGATGATTACGAAGATAATAATGATGAGCATGTGAGTGTGATTCCTCTTCCGGTCCGTTCTCATCCACAGCAGCGACTGTTCTGTCTAAGATAGGACAGTCGTCATAATCAGCGTCAAAAGAAACCATCCAGTGCATAGTACGAGAGTTGAAGTAAAACTTTTTTACCTAAAATTCTTTTCTTGTCAACACCCTCTTCAGTATAAAGACGGGAAGAAGTAAAGAAAGGAAGTGTGACAATCAGTAAGAGTTAAAAAGGTTTTAAAATATGAAAAGGATGTAAAGATGATTAAGACGAGTGCTGCGTGCCTGTTTAAAATTGGCTTCACACTTGGCTGAGATTTTCATGAGAGGTTTAACATTGAACTTGAGACTGCGTGTTTATCTGTCTGCACTTGAGACAAGGACAGGGGGAAAACTGATTATTTTGTTAATTTAAAACTTTGCAGGTAAAGCTTTATGCTTGCTAACAAAAGCAGATCTAGAGTCCAGAGCCCCATGTTCAGGGGACGTGATTCATAACGCCCTCCAATTGCTAATGACCTCTGGGGACTCTCCGCTAACTCCACACACTCCTTCTTCACTTCGCATTCCTCAATTAGGTTCTGGAAAGGCAATCACCTGGTCCATTGCGGATTTACAACAGTATGCAGCCGCCCAGCAGCAAGCCCAACAGGGTACAACTTCTGTGACGTTGAGCCCAGCCCCGTCCCTTGATGGACAAGCTGGCAGCCCACAAGATCACAACGGGAATGGTCAGGCTGGACCGCATTTGTCCTCTTCTTCATCTTCTGCAGGGTCTGGAGGACCACCTTCAGATGATTCGGAATATGATAGTGTTGGGGAGAGTCCGGAGAGATCTCCTCCAGTTCAGAGCATGAGTCCACCTCCAACCACTGGAAGTAACGGGAATGGGGCAGGACATCATCACTCTGCAAATAATCATCATCATAATCTTCACCATCTTAATCATCATTCCAACGGGAACGGTAACAGCAATGGAAATAATCCCAATATTTCCAACGGGAATGGAGTTGGGGGTCAAGTTGGAGGGGTTGCTGCAAAGGTTAGTTTCTCCCCAGCTGGGAAACTCACAAATGGAGGGAATGGAGCCGCTGAGCCGGGAGAGTACAACAATAGTAAGTTATCTTTTTTTCTCATGTTGCCCCTTTTAATTTTAGTTTTTAAACATTTCTTCAATATTTAATAAATATATTACGCAACTCCAAGGAATGACTAACTAATTATATTTTATTTACTAAAACAGATTCCTCCGCAATCCTGGTGAATTAAAAAGCATAAAAAACATTTCAATGTTGCGTCACCAACAAAACTCGCCAATGTCCTTGTCAGTGAAATCTGATCAAATCTCTTCATTCGCCGCCAACAACAACAACGAAACCGGAAGTGACTCCCCATACGATTCCAAATACTCCCTTCTTAGTCATCACCATCGTCAGCACCAGAACCAATCCGAGCGTAACAACTCCCCCGTGTCCCTCACAATCAAATCAGAGCCAGTCTCGTTCGGGTCGTCCTCTCCAGACGACTACGAAACAAAGTTGAGCATGCTTGGCCATCACCACCATCAAATCCACCGTCAACAAAGCTCTCCCGTTTCCTTAACAACAAAGAACTGCTCCTCCTCTCCATCCTCCTCCACTTCTTCCACCTCCTCCTCCTCTTCAGCTTCTCCTTCAAACGGTGCTCACCCAAACGGAGGAGGGGACTCGTATGGGGATGAGCGGGACTATGAGCATTCCAGCAATGGACATCCACAACAGGACTCTCCAATGTCCCTCACAGTCACCAAGTCAGCTTCAAATTCTGATCATCATCCTCATCATTGCCATTCTCAAGAAGATGAGCCAATGGAGATTAGCAGCAGCAGCAACAATCGTCCAAAACCACAGCTGTCTCCAGTCTCCCTCTCAGTCAAAACCGAGCCCGCCACTTTCCTCCACCCATCAGCAAACAACGCCGAGGACGAGGACGATTATGAAGACGACGTGCCCACAGATTTGACCATGGACACCGACCGGGATCGTCAAGTTAAAGAAGAAGATTAAACAAAACGAAGATAAAATTGCGTAATTTAAACAATCCAGCGTTCCCAATTAAACCCTTTAACCCCTCGCTTTTCTTCTCTATTTGCCAGTTTAGGTAGACCAAATTGTAAAAGGCTATTATGTAATCTAACAAAAATTCTTATTAGTATACCGGCAATCAGTGTAGTAACCGTAAATTAAATGTCCGCATAGAGAAAAACTACGCTTTTTCATGGCATTGGCTGATTTACAAAATACTTTATAGAGAAAAACTGAGATTGGATGAATGAAAAATAATTAAATCCATTTAAAGTTTTTTTTTGCTTGCAGAATGTTGGTGTGCCACAGTTTAATATTTTTTGCAGTCATTTTTTCCAGCTTATTCAAAAATATATATCCTTTCCCGGTGTTTGTATAGCAGAGAGTTTTTTAATCTTCTTCTTTATCATAATTATTACGTAATTAAACATTTACTTTTGCTAAGTAATCAAGGACGAGGACAAACCTCTTTATAAAATTCCTAACAAAAAATAAGTTTGGGTCAATTCGTGATATGCGGTGTTTGTGAGGGAAAAAACTCTGGAATGAAAAGATGAAAATGTGATTATAGTTAATTGTTTAGAAGACTATTGAAATACAAAACAATGCTCGTTTAATCGATATGTAAATAAAAAACAAACTACATTTTACTAAATACTTTGTAAAAAATTAGGAATTTAGAGTGTTTGTGAAAAAATAGAGGTTAATGAGGTGTCCATACCTAATCTAGTTTACTAAACGCCGACAACGACTTTTTCTGTTTTCTTCAAAAATTATTTTCAACGAAACTCTCAGTCTTTCGTA
This sequence comes from Lepidocyrtus cf. nigrosetosus NNG-2020, assembly GCA_027744615.1. Classification (NCBI taxonomy): domain Eukaryota; kingdom Metazoa; phylum Arthropoda; class Collembola; order Entomobryomorpha; family Entomobryidae; genus Lepidocyrtus; species Lepidocyrtus cf. nigrosetosus NNG-2020. The sequence continues at coordinate 14,282 of JAHZNK010001375.1, read as the reverse complement.
AAGAACCCTATTTAAAGAGAAGTTTTATGTCGTTGTTGCTTCATAAAGTTATCTCACCTTTCGAAATATATAAACTTATGTTTTAAACGTAGTATAAAAAATCAATAGTAAAACTGTACATATGAGAGAAACAAGTTAAAAATAGAAAGTTTAAGAATTCTATAAAAATCTGTGGAATTGTATATATAATTAAAAATACTAATTTGTTTTAGTATGTCAAACAGAGCTACAAAATGGAAACTAACTCAAACTTAGTTAAGATGTAGAAATTAGTTTAAAAATTCCAAAAGTGATTGACTAAATGGGATACGATGAAAGAGGTGAGTGAGTGTGAAAATTATGTACAATCACATACAATTTAAAACAATCGTGTAATTTAGAGTGAGTTTTCCTTAGAATTATTATTTTTCACGCTGATATTACAATCTAAAACGGAAAATACAAAGCTTATTAACCAATCAATTTATTCAATCAATATTTTAGTGTGTCTGCACTTTAAACTAACCGTAAAAATATATTTTTTGCTACAAAAGTGATTTTTTTCTCTTGAGTTTTTCTTGCTTGTTTCTTTTTGAACAAGGTTGTGTGTTGAAATCATGAAACAATCTCTCATCAACGAAATCAATTTAGTCTTTAAAATATATATTTTAGTACTGTTTAAGTTAACTTCTATATACATAATGTAAAGCATTTAGTTAATGTAAATATTTACTCCCTGTCATTTTAGAACATGAATATACTTTTTAGTTATTTAATTGTTCTGCTTTTCACCCCCAATCATTGTAGAACGTTCAAGGTGATTTTGATTTGTGCGTTGTTGTGACTCAATCATAGTAAAATTAATTCAATCATGTAATGTCAATCTACTCTTCTTCTTGATATTTTATGCAATATATATAATAAATATATAATTAAATATAATATTGAATAAAAATTTTAAAAATACAAAACTTGTGTGACCCTTTCTATTTACAATTGCATATCACTTAATTCCATACAATTCCATTCTAGTATTCGTTTTCATATGACGCATTACATTACAACAGTACTATTACTTATAAATCAAAATCATCTCTGATGCATGGAATATTTCCAAATGAAATAACTCATGGATTTTGTACTTACTTTGATTGATAGAAAAACTTTATTTTTTTCTTGTCATTGTGACATGAGTCAACCATGGCATTCACAATTAAATAATTTATAATAAATATATTTTTATTGAAACATCTGAAGAGAAGATTTGCCTTAAAGTTACATAAAGTTACTCGCACTGCAATAGCAACAGATATTAATTAATTAATTTTGATCATGTTTAAATTAAAGCATAATAATCAATCACTCTCATTTATCATTAGCAGGATTGCTATTTACACTATAAATAAATCATAAATATGAAAATTAATCTCTTCTAGCAAGAGATGCAGATATTTTCACAGAGAAGTTAGAGAGTAGAGACAGGTTTCTAGACTTGACTGTGTTTAAAGCTAGGCGATATGTTTATTAGAAAAATCAAAGTGCCAAAACTGACCTTCCTCTCCTTTTTCTTATCTGTAAATCCTGTTTGATAACAAAAGTGGAATCTAATCTTCATGGATTCATAAATATTAATATTATAAGTTTAATGTTCTTGAAATTATCTAATGAGTGGTCTTCGTTCCCCAGCCCTGTCCTCTTCATCCTCATCTTCTTCCTCGTCTTGTTCTAAAACGACGGAATTATGCGTGGGTGGAACAATGTCTCGGTGTTCGTTCTCAACAGAGCGCAAATCCCTGAAGCTTGCTAGCAGCATCATCTATTAAAGCCAATGCACGAATTGTTTAAAAGATTAATCAGATTTAAATGAAATTTAATTAAAAATTAACTTACAGCATGAATTGCAACGATTCCAAGAGGGATTCCCAAGAAAACACCGGGCTTCCTTACAGTCGCACCAGCCCAAGTAGGGCCAAAAATCAAACCCAAGTACGAAACCATTCTCCGAAGTCCTTGACCCAGTCCTTGGGTGTTGGCGCTTAGGCATTTTGAGAATAAGCCGGTATTTGCAACAGAAGAAACTACAAAAATACGATAAATTGGTAAATTTAGTAATTTGCATAGTAAACAATAATTATTTATTCATTTATGCTTACCTGCATAGCCAAAATAGAGCATGACAAGTCCAACCATAAACAAACTCACTTCCAAAACTGATCCAGTCCCCTCAGCTTGGAACTGTGGGAGGAAAACAAGAAGCCACACATGAGCCGCTGTCAAGGTCACCCAACCAAGAACCATGAGGTTCGTGTCACGAACATAACGACTTATAACAGCAACAGAAAAGAAAACAACAAGAGCTTCTGCCCCTCCCGCCATGTAAACTAAACTGTTTTCAAACTCTCCGTAACCAAAATAATCTTGCATAACGACTGGCACAATTGTCTGTTAAATAAATAAATATAATTAGAGATCCTTCAAAGTAAATTGGCAAATAACTGATTATTTAAAGCTTTTTTACTCACTTCAACTCCAACTTGACAGAAGAACAAGGTGAACACCATGGACAGCATGAGAACAAAATAGTCCGTAAGAAACTCTGTAATAATTCAAATAATTTAGATGTTGTTAGACTGCGTAATTATAAAAGCTTCACAGTTTTACCTGATAAATAACTTCTCTCAGCAACGGAATAAGTCATTCCACTTGCATCCAACAAACTAATCTGTCCAGTCGTTGATTTATACCCGGATTGAGCCAAACTGTTGAGAAACCTTTCACTAACAGACATCATCCTTTGTCTCCTCACCTGACTCTGGGCAATGCTACTTTCCACCCCACTCTGACTTCCCAAAGCGTGTCCAGGCCCTCCAGAAGCGTCCAGTCCCCACTCAGAAATCGCTCTTTGGGCGATAAGTTGATGCCCAAGAGAAGGACCAGATTGTTCCGGGCCTTGTTCTGACATTGGAGAAGTTTGCGAAGGTTGTGGGGGTGATCTGGGACCAATAACTTTAAACAAAAGTTAAATTATTTAAATAAAATCAATTAAATAACGAATAGTTAGTTTCAAACTTACGACTATTTGCTCTCTGACTAGGTTGAAGATTACTTCGTCTCTGCTGCCTTCGCAGGTCTTTCAACTCAGCTGAGAGATTGAAAAACATGAAATAGCACATCACAGAGTAAACAGCCCAAAGACCAGCCATGAAGATTCCGGGGGAGTTCAACGGAGTTATCTGGAAGCCGAAAAGGGTGAAATTGAAATACGTAAGAATAAGTTGGAAGACTGGACCGACAAGGATCCCTAATTGCCTTGTGGCGTTGCAAATTGCCAGGATCGGCGTCCTCTCCTCTACCGCCGTTACTCTGCAAACTTCCGCTAACATTGCACTTCCAGCAGCAGTCCCGCAGCCTGCAACAATCACACAAAGTACATTAATATCATGCAAAATTCATGTTTTTTAACAATTTTCCTACCGCAAATCAATCTTGAAATGAGCACATTCCAAACACTTATCCCAGCAGTGTACTGAAGACTTCCAAACATCATTAAAATAATTGAAACCATTGCAATTGTTTTCGTGTGATGAGCATAAATATCTGAAAGCCTTCCGCCGATAATACCAGATATTGCTGCTGAGAAACTGTAAGCTGTGTTGGAACGTAAATAAAAAAGGAATTAATTAACTCTAAAGTTTCTTAAAAATGAACATTCTTAGATATTCTTTACCAGAGACGGTAAACCCCAGCCAATTCTCATTTGTAGCTCCAAGCGTCTTTAAATATGACAGGCATGACGGTAAAATCACAGCTAGAACAAAAGAACACAAAAATTGCAATACAAGCCAGCGCTCCAGGATCTTTAAAACTATTTTTCACTGGAACTCACCGTATTCACATCCTCCAAGAAATAAATAACCACCAACCATGAGAAAAGACATAACCCGTTTAGTTTCATACTTCATTTTGACACTTATACTTCCTTTACGAATTAAACAGTTAAATTATTGTCCAGTCACACGCCCTTTCAAATTTTCATTAACTTTTAACACATTTTATTCACCAATTAGGTTTTTTTTACTTGGGCTCCAATTGAAACGTACTAAAATGTCACACGACCACACCTTCCCATCAAACTGTTCAAAATGGTTTCTCTTTCTTTCAACGATTTGCAAAAATGAAAGAAGATTGGAACAAATTTTTAGCAAAACAACATCACCAACAACTTAATTCTCAATCTTGAAAGCGAAAGTACGAAAAATAACTAACTCACAATGCAACAACTTCCACCTTTCAATCTAAACCCATGATTAGCATGAGGTAAATAATCTTCAAGTTATTCCCCAAGAGACAACTAAAAACATCATCGTAAGAAACAGGGCACTCCTTCCTGCCAGCATTTTACTAACTGAGTGATAAGCTTTATATTAATTGATCTTTGAATCCTTTCTGTCTCCAAAGCTGTGAGAAACAAGTCATCGTGCTTTTCAGCGTCATCATAAGCAATTAAAGCTAATCAAACATTGCATATCCTTTCTTTCTCTATAGAGCTATTTTATCAATTTATGGAAAAACAAACTCCTTTTCTATATCTTTTGGTAATACTGGAGAATCTCATATGAAACCTTATCATATTATGCCAACCCATTTCATTTAGTCATAAAATCCATTAAAAGGTGAGTGTCACGATGAGGTTTGGCTTGTTTTTGTTATTCACAAGTGAAAGACACGAAGCAAACGAAATTGAAAGATGTTGATCTCAAGCATTTAAAATCAATAGTAATAGTGTCGTAAGTTCCCTCATAAGTTGTCAATTAACTCCATCATTGTCCACCTTATTAACAAATATAAAGCAACTTCTATTTAACTTGATTTTCTACATGGTTAGTAAATATCATATGCATCATCGAAAAATGGTTTTAGTTTAGAATGAGATGAGAAAATAGAAGTTGGAATATGATTTTTCGTTCTTTTTACTTATGCTTACGCGTTTTTACGTTTTCAATTCCCTTAGCTTCCCAAAAGTAAAGTTATGCAATTCAGAAATTAAACACTATTTAATGAAAAATACAAAAAACAAATAAAGCCAATTGTTATTTAATCATCGTTTCGATTTTATTTGTTTCGTCAATTCTTTGTTTCATTTTAATTGTGCGTAAATAACGTCATTGTACTTTAAAACTGCGCGAAAAAAACTTCAAATTTTACAAAAGTATTCTTAATTAAATTACACATGTGTGGACAAGGTCATTTTGCATTGATTTTATCATATTTTAGTTTTATAAGTTGAAAAGTATATTTTAAAATTACATAAAAAATAGTTTTACAGAATATTGTTCAGAATTTCACTCATTTCATTTGCATTGCTTAATATGATTATTTATATTAGTTGACCCGTGGAAGGTTTCAGCTCTAAAAAACGTTGTTCCACAAGTGGAACATAAAAATACTTTGGATTTCGTGGTAAGAGTTCTATTGTTGAGGGTTTTGATTTTTTTGATGTTCGCAACGTCACGTTCGTTTTTATTTTCCACTAAAAACATACTATTGAACTTACTGGGCCCGGTTACCTAGAAAACAGTAATTAAATTAGATTCATACAATTTGACAAAGAAATATTAAAAATAAAACAAGTTGATTACAAAATTATTTAAGCATTAAAATATAAGGATTCATACTTTTAATTTTACTTTAGTCGCAGCATCTTCAGATTCAAGCTCCACAAAGACGGGAAACTCTTCTCGTGTGCGTAGGTCCGCTAGCTTGACAAGTGAAATATTTTCCTAAAACCCAAATAAGCATTTATTTTACGTATTTCATTTAGTTCATTTTTAAGTAAAATCAAACACTACAAAAATATTTTCAATAAAATAATGTAATCTTGTACCTGAATTGGATTAACAGGTGGAAGGGCACTAGCATGTGCCACGGGTCGAACCCTTGGGAGTGATTCCACCACTTCATCTTCATCACTGTTTCTTCCACTGTCGGACGAGCTTCGGGGCTGAATAGAAGCTTCGTCTTCCGAAGAGCTTTCAGCGTGGCTTGATTCGAATATATCTCCGTCTTCTGCTAAAAATCATGAGGTTAATGAAATAAAGCTTTTGAAACTTAAATTCGCTTCTAAAGTTTAATGAAAAAAGAAGATGAAGAACGGAAACAAATCGAAGAAAAAGAGAAAACTTCAGAAAAATAAAAGAACGAATTCCGGTACAAAATTGCAAGCAATTTCTTGATTCATTCTACTCTAGAAAAGAAAGAATGATGAAGATGAGACTGACAATTGCATTTCGCGAAAAGGATGATAAAAGAATGAAAATGTTTAAAAGGTAAAGTAAAGTTATAAATAGTCAAGTAAATAAATAAATGCATAAAACCAATGTTAACATAAGAATTACCTCCTGAACTGTCATTTTCCCCAGAATTCAAGGCAGTCTGGGGTTTAAAATTAACAACTTTTCCAAGTATGGAATAGGCATCCTTTTGATTTTGCTCACAAGCCTCCAGCTTGATTAATGTTTGGGCCAATTGACTAGAAATTGCATCAATTTTTTTTTTCAGCTCACCATTTTTTTGCTGCGTGGATAAAACAGTCTTCTCTGCATCTGCCAATTTCTTAACTAGCCTATTGTTGGCTAACTTGTGATCATTGATGATCACATCCTTTGATTTGATGATTTCATCCTTTTGCATCATTTTCATTTTGAGTTCTTCAATTTCTTGTTTCATCAAGATTTTTTCCTAAAATAATAAAAAAATTTCATTCATTTTAGCTTAGAATTTTTCACAAAAAACTAAAAGATAAATTTTTATGACCAATTTAATAATTATTGTGAACATAATGATTGCTAATGTACTATATCAAACTTTTATGAAATCAATAATACTTATTCTTACGTTTTTTACTTTTTGTATGGCTAACTCAAGGAAGTCATCGGATTTACGGGACGCTGAACTTGAGTTGTTCTCCATGTTCTCAAAAAATTGATTTTCTCACGTAATTAAGCTCCAAAAATCACTATTAATTTTTAAAATATGAGGTTTTCAGGGGAAAAAATATTGAAATTAAAACTGTCTTGTCTCTTCTAACAAAGTACCACAAGTGACAAGGAGAAACGGCTTTTTTATATCTCTCCAATTGAACCGCCACTATGTTTTAGTTAATGCAATCACAGCTAATTCTTCTGCTCCTTCAAAAAGTAATAAAACCATTCCAGGGTTTTTGGTTTGTGTATAAAAAATAGCAAGCTAAAGAAAGAATTGATGCAATTTCTAGTCAATTGTAATTCTTCTGCTCCTTCAAAAAGTAATAAAACCATTCCAGGGTTTTTGGTTTGTGTATAAAAAATAGCAAGCTAAAGAAAGAATTGAAATGGTCAGTTTAAAGAAATGCTTTTATTGAAGGTGATGGCGGACTTTTGCTTTTATTCTGTATGTGCCTAATTTTTAAAAAAGTTACAATTCTCATGCTTACTTCATGCTACCTTATCTTTTTCCCTTCTCATATCATACATTTCAGGCTTATCTGCTTTCTCAACCTCTAAAAATCTACAATTATGCATACATAGACATATGCAAAGTTGGTAATTAACGAAATCTAATTTTGTCTCCAAAAGTCAGTTTCCTTCTCTTCTTCATCACTCAAGCCAATACAAAATATAAAATTAAGCAATGATTTCTCCACACAGACTAAGCCAAAATGCACCTTTCCTTTTCATTGCAATTGAACAAGGTCATCCTAAATCAAATGCGTTTTATTTTGCCTACTTTACAATGAAACTTGAATGAACCAAAAAGATTTCATTTTTGTAGCTGATGTAGTAATTCTCTACACAAAGGAACAAATTGTAGTTGACTACAAGTTCATAAAATCTAAAATTATCCGTTACTTTACTACATGTTCCCTTATCTTTTCCCATATTATCTTGTATTTTTCTGAATTATCTGCTTTCTCAAGCCCTAAAAATAAGCAATTATGCGTGTGCACAGAGGTAATATGTAAATGTTGACAATTATGCAAATTTTACTAATTTTAAAAGCAAAATGAACAAAGTCCAGAACAGAATGGCATGAATAAGGCAAAAATACTCGTTTTTAACATGGGTCATTCATTAATTACATTCATAAATTTTTTAATGTAATTGCATAGAAAAAACAGTCCAAGAGTACCCACATACCCTACTACGTAACGTAATAAAAGTATGACCTTTAGCCTTTACATTGCAAGAACAAATCTTGACTCTCATTGGCCAAGAGAAAAGTTAAAAGAAAAACAAAGAATTGAGCTTTTATCACAGGAAGGACAGGCTTGGCGTTCTCTCCTGTGCTTTATTCCCGTTTTCTTCATCAGGACCACCACCACCTGTAATGTTGAGTTTTTCTACCATTGACCAGATAGGAAATTTGTTGTGATGATGATGAGAAAAAGGGTTTTGTTTTTATTCTGCAATTCAGTTTCTGCGGATGATGATCCCAACTGTGATCTTCTCTATTTCCCATCAAATCAGTTGTTTTGAAATTGTTTTTAATTAACAATTTAATTAGAGAGGATTGCAGTTATTTATTTAAGAAAGCCTTTGAATGGTGGTGAGCAACTCGACCAAGATGTTTTTTAAAGTTTGAGGAAGTGAAACGACTTTAAAATTAAATTGTAGCCTTCAATTTAATTTAAAAGTAAAGTTAAATACTGACGCCAATATTCAATTTTATCGCATTTAAATAATATTTTTTGTGAAGGAAATCTTTACACATGTAGAAGACTAAATATTTGTTTGTGATTGGTTTTAATCAGGTATTTAAAAATTCTTGTTTGGAAAATTATAGAAACGTTTGGATTGTAATGGTTGATATTAGTTATTCAGTGTCAGAAATGTGATTTTTAAGCAATTTTTAACCTTAACATAAGTCAACAAAGGTAAGGAAAATTCATTATTTATTTTTATTTAATATAGAATATTGAAGGTTTAGCAACGGAATTAGTTTAAAATTAGCTACCCATTTGGTTTTTATTGCTTAAAATTTGGTAGGATTTAAGGTAAAGCACAATTAGTTTACAAATTGCTGCTTAAAAGGTAATTTTAGACGTTTTTCAGTGAATCTCGTACTTTTCATCGTATTTAGTCCTTTTTTCAGACTAGAAATCAAATGTTTAAATGTTCATAAAATGGGGATGATGAGAGAAGGTGGAGGGAGTAGTTCGTGATAAGCTCATATCTCTGTCGCTTGCAAAAAAATTGCTTAGGACGCTCGCGTCCTGTCTCTTTTGTAGTTGCTCCCACCTCCCCTGCATTGTTGATTGTTGTGTGTGTTTATGTGGCGTGTGGTATATCGAGATCGCGGTGACCTACTTCATAAAGTCATCGAAGAGAATAGAGAGGAGGATATTTTGCAATTTTATTCAACAACAATCACGCCATTGTTAACTGCTCCTCTCATTTTTACAAACGCTCTCTATATTCCTGTCTTGTTTTTTGTGATTGATTGACCGAGACTAGTCAAACTTGATTTTTTTTCTGTGGCGTTTTAAAGAACAGAGGAAAGACGATAATTTTCTGTTTTTGTTACTTTTTGTACTAAATTTGATGCAAACCAGATTTAACGTTTGAAAAGTCTTTATCAAAGAGGAAGTTTCAAATATTCTGGCGTTAAAACAAGTCAACTGACATTGCGCAAAGTGACTCATTCTCGATCTTTTAGCAAATGCACAACGTTTCTTGTTTTAAAAATGCGTTCTATATTTTGCTGTTTTGTGTTCTACTTTTTTTGAAAATTGCGTTTCCTGTCACAAACTTTAAATATTTACTTAATGACTTCCTGAGCAGGATTACAGGTTGTTTTATAAAGCTTCTGGTTTAAAATAATATTGGCGTATAAATATTTAACCGATAAGATAATGTAGCAAAAGTATTCGCAAAATGATTTTGCTAGATGAAACTGAAAAAGTAATCACGTGTTAAATTCATTGTTTTACACAAGTAAAATACAGGATTTTTTAAATATTAAGTTTCAAATTCTTTTTTAAATCAGATTTACACAATTTGTAATTAAAAAAGCCTTAATAGTAATTAACGGGTTTGTAATTATCCCCATACATGTGTAACTTGTATTACTACTTGTTCTTTAAAATATATTAATAATATTTTTTTGCAATAAATCAAAATCGGCAAAGCTTCAAAGAGAAATATATTTCAGTGTTGTTCCTTTCTTAAAAAGTATTTCAGGCCGACTCCCAAATTCCCTTAAAAACTTTTATTTTTTATACAATTTGTCCTTTTCTTAAAAACTTAAAGACCGTTTTGGTCAAAGCTTGATTAACATTCTAATCCATTTCGTCTTCCTACACAAGCTTTTGTTTTGTTGCGTGAGCAAATCTATTAAATGTTCGAGTTGAGGTGGTGATGGATCTCTGAAAATCAGCAAAAAATCAATTTTTTACTGCAGATGAGACATAATGCATTCTGACGATGATTAGATCAGTTAACAAATCAGTGCAAAATTGTATAAGAATTAATAAACCCCGGGATTATCCTGTCGTCATTTATTTTTCATAAAAACTTTATTAGATCATCTTTTAATTCGAGCTCAGGTAAACTGCTTTTCATTTCCTTCAAAATCATTTTAGCAACCGTTCTACTTCTCCTCACTTCAAAATCTGTCGTAGCCAAAGCTATATAAAAAGCACGGAAAGAGTAGAGATGCGAGTGTTTTGTATGACATTGGAAAGAGCTCACTTTTCTGATACATTTTAAGAGCTCTCTCATGTACACATCTCTCTGAAAATGATAGATCATATGGATGAAATGTTGCATAGAAGAATATAAACAGAGTTTTGTTGATGATGTTGAAACAAGGTGATAAACAATGTTTTCTAAAGGGGATTTGATGTATAAAGAGTATAAAAAGTATGAAAACCCCTGTGATAAGGAATACATCTGTTGAAAATCTTTATTTTTAACTCAACAGCAGCGCAGCATCAGCAGCGACTGAAACATTTTTATAATCAGCGCAACTTTACACACCACATTTTTCCCATCAACATCATCCTTTTATTTTACCATATAAGTACATGAATGTGGTTAGTTTTTTAAGAAAAAAGTATTGAGTTGAGTTAGTGACCAAAAAATAGTAAAAAACGCTGTTGAATGAGATAGAACAGAGACTCACAAAGAATAAAAAACTGTAGTTGAATATTAAAACAAAATCAAGGAATATGTAAGAATCAGTGCTATAAATCTACTATTCAATACTTTAGTGAATGACTTTAATGCTGTTAAATATTCTTCGATTTTATTTTGAATGGAAACGAAAAGGATTTGTTGGAAAATAAAAGTTAAATGAGAAGTGGAACTAAAATATTTTGTAATTGCGGCGGTTAACTTTGAAAAATTCAGAATGAATTACTTTAATAAATCTACGAGTTGAATTTAGAATGACGGTTTGGTTGGGGATGGTAAGTACGCTGAAGAATTTTATTTAATAATTTCAGTAAATATTTGAATTTAATTCGGTTTCGGTTCTGATTAAAATTACAAAGCTTTAATTGGGAGATTAGTGAGTTAAGAAGGAGGGTAATTGTGCGTTGAAGATTGAAAAGATTTTAAAAACTCGTCTGGTTTTTGGCTTTAATTTTGATTAGGTAACTTATTAGGTTTAGAAGCGTAGTTAACTATTAAGCAAGATAGAACAGTTTGTTACGTAACTTAATGAACAATAAAAATTATTTGATATCCTTGAATTCATTTATATAAAAGATTCTAGATTCCCTTTTGTGAAGGTTTTTATTTAACAAAGAAGGGAATTGGTATGCAGCGTAGTATGAAATGTGGTTATCTGTGTTGATGATAACCGCTGTACTATGAAGATAGATAAACGAGTAACTCTTTTAAAAGTGTATAAAGCTGTGTTTTACAATTAATTATATGATTATAGTTACGTAATAAAAAGAACTATGAGTAGGGACTTACTAAAAACGTTGCTCGTTAGTTAAATTGTAAACAATAAGCAGCGGGGCTTCAGTGATTGTTTGTTTTGATTTGTTTGTTTGGGCTTTTAAAAATAAAAATGCTTCTGGTGTTTGAAAATAGTTAAAACTAACTGAATCAAGCAATATAGGCTTTGGTACGTTGTATTATTAAAAGTGGATTTAATTATTACACGTTTCAGAATTATTAACCGTCGTCATTAATATTTAAAGCAACCAAAATATAAAATAATGTCAATCCGCGTGTATTAATTCCAGCAAAATAATCATTCATAAGTACTATTTTTTCGATCTTGTTTCCAGTTTTGCAGACCTGTTTGATGCTCCAGTTATTCAAGTCATCTGTTAGGAAAAAGTCGTTTTCCGGTGAGTTCCGGTTATTTACCCAATCATCAACAAAATAGCACATAGAATAGCAGAATATCAGATTGTGACGTTGCTCCAGTGAAAAATTATCAAAATGAAAGAAAAAATTTAAAATCAAACTGAAATCGTCGCTTGGGACTAGGCCAATTGTGATTAGGATTGCCTTGCAATTCTTTGCATTTAAAATGTGAAAAATGTGATTGAAGTGGTACCAAAGTTGAATCCAGTGAGTTTGGTCTTCACTCAACAATATTATTTATTCTTCAGGGAGTTGGAATTGGATTCATTCACTTCTCGTACATTCCGTAAGTCAATTTTCTTAACTTTTTTAATTCGCAATTAAATCCGCAAGGTTGTTGGTTTACTAGCATGACAAGTTTTTCTTGTCCTTTTCTAAATTATCCACCTATTAGGATTTTTTACGCGTGGGCAAACAAGGGAAAAGTGTCTTTTTACAGTTTTGCATGAACCTGTTAAAGTAGATCAAAATAAAAATGTCATAAAAGAACTTTGCAACGTTTTTTGTTGTCAAAAACTCTCAAATAAATCAGTTTATTTGGCAATGTAGTGCAGTCAGGGCTGTTTTAGAGAAGAACAACGTAGTAATTGTGAAAACAAAGTCAAATCAGTTTGTTTTTGAGAACAAGTACGTATAAGAGATAAAAATACTGGTTCAGTTGCAATCAAAAAAGTATTTACTGCACTTTTTAACGTAACGGACTTTCTTTTGCAAGTGTGCTGCAGGCCAGTATCAATAACGAATTGAATATCAACTTCTTTTCAAATGTGTTTTGTCGAGGATCAGAAACTTGATTTATTTTTTAATGATAAAGATAATCAACATCGGTCACTGATTTGATTGCAGAGTTTGGAGTTTTTTGTCCTGTTTAAAAAAATTGTGTGCATGTAAGATAATAATTTGATAACGGTGCTTTGTTTTGTTGGAGGGGAAGTTGCTATGAGAATAATACAGAGCGTAAGTAAATATACAAAATTGAATGATGCATTTTTACCTGCATTTTATTTAAGAGCTGATCCTGATTTGCGAGCTGAACTTGTTTTTGTTGCAGTATTGACAGATCTGTAGTAAAATAGGACTGTTTGGTCATTTTAAAAATAATCAGAAAGTAGTATTTTGACAAAACAGGATATCCAAAAATCCTTAAGATAACAGGAGGAACATATTTGACAATGAATCTCGGTAGTTAATTTTATAAGAGAATGCCTTTTTAAAAAATACAAGTACAAAAGAAGAGTTTTGCTAAATTAAAGGTTGGTAAAAGATAAACTTTAAATTAATGAACATTTCGTGTAAAATTTAGCTAATTTTTGTTTGTCTGCTGTCAAATGACCTGTAAAATTATTATTAGGACAGTTTCTTAAAACATTCCTTACTTCCTCATCCTGATTAACTTTGACACGACGTGAATGCAGCTTTGTTAATGAATTATTAATTAGTCTGGTAGACGCTATCATTTGATTGTTAAAATGTGTTTGTTTTTTACATGGCTGGTTCCATTTATATTACTAAGGCTTAAATACCACAATGACAACATTATTCTGGTAAATGTATATTTAGCTAATCTAAGGATAACATTAATAAAAACTAAAAAAGGAGGAAAATAATTAATAAAAGTACAAAATTCTAGTCACTGTGGCATCCTTGACCTGAAACAAGACTTAAACATGTAAGGAAGGCATTTCTGATGATTGATGAAATGTGACGAGAAAGAAAAATCGTTAACTAAACACAGTTAAATCTGTAAACAATGGAAAAAATAGTGTAAAAGTAGCTGATAATGATAAGTGGGGTAAACCTAAAAATTCCTACTTTAGCCTCATTAAAAACTTGTCTTAAACTAATTGAGTTGGACGAGCTCAACTAGTCCACCAACAAAAACATAAAAACTAGTTTTTTTGAGTTAGTTCCAAAATGTTAAAAAAATCCTTGTTAGTTTTT
>JAHZNK010001374.1:0-14020 GCA_027744615.1 Lepidocyrtus cf. nigrosetosus NNG-2020 | reverse complement strand
CAAGGAAATGCCAATGAAAATTAATAATTTTGAACCAGATGTAGATTTGTTCAATTTTTATGCAAGAACTGAAAATCATAACAAAACACAAAACCATGCTTGTTTTGAAAACGGTTTGATCACTCCCACATCTGAAGAACTACCTTCTTATCAGCTACAGATTAGCAGGAACATAAACGTTATCGGTTCTTTAGAATGCATTCAACCTGAGGAAGACAGTGTTGTCGAAGGAGAACAGGTGGTTTCTCCAAGAAAGACAACCAAAAACAAGATAAGCTTAAAGGAGGAGGATGGCGAAAGTAATAGTTGGCCAGCATCATATTACAGGAAAGTTATTAAAGATAAATCAAAACCCAAACTGAGCTTACTCCAAAGAATAACTTTTGGAAGGTTTGGCAATAATAGTGAGAAGGAAAGCAAGTCTCCAAAGAAATCACAGAAACGCTCATCCTGCCCTCCATTGGGTCATCCATTGTTACTCCAAAATAGTGGTGTTGCCTGCGCAAATGACAGAAGGAATAGTGGAACTGTGATTGAAAAGAGTGCCGGAAGTTGTGACGAGGTAAAGCAGTTTAATGATTTGAATTTGATTGGAAATAGTGGTGGAGTTTTAACAACTAGCCAGTTTGTTGGAGGACAAGTGCACTCATTTCAATAAGGATTTTTCTGGGGATATTTGGGACAAATTTTGGACGACAGAAACGGAAGGTATGTTATCACTTATCATTCATTCTTTAAATTAAATCCTACGACTTCATGTTAATGGCCCCGTGATCACACATTCTTGTGGATTTAAAAAGGAACTAATAAAAACATTGACGAACCAGTTCGAGAATTGGATTACACCAAATACGTTACAAAAGAGTTGCCTCCAAAGCCAACTCCGCGAAAAAAGTACATACAACGAGCTAATGAGACGCAAGTGAATGGGAGGCAACATAACACGCATCTTAATTCTTTGACTTTGCAAAAAACTTTTGACTCGGATGAATTTTCCGTAAAGTTTGAAGAAATCATGGAAGGAATTTGGGATGTGGAGCCAGATGATCCGATAACACTAATGGAGCAAAAGGCATTATGTCAACCTTTTGTGACGCAGTGTGGTTTTGATGAAGGCAAATTGAATACAGTAGAAAACCGGTTTCCATCCAAAACGAGTAGCGGTAGCAATGACTTGGATAATGCAAATAATTTTCCAAATTTAGCCATCAGCTCGCTAAAAACAAATAATGGAGGGAGCCAAGTGAAAGGCATTCCTGAGGAAGCGTGTAATTCAGTTGTTGGGAATGCCTCCAAAACCACCAATTACTGGAAGACAAATCGGTAAATTGATTTTTTAAAGTATCATATACCGCATCACTCAACCTGGTAATTTATTCTTGAACCAGCGATATGCCAAATGCCTTGCATATCTCAAAGCAAGCTCTTTTAATGAAGGCTGTTTACCCATAACGAGTTTTGACATATAAAGGCTTCAAAACAAACCCCTGTCCTCTTGTTTTTGAACTTAAGTTTTTGTTGATTCTCAGATTTTTGTACTTGTATTACTTTTTAGAATGAATTACCTATTTTCAAAATAATTTTAACAAGTTAAAAAGAACTCTGTAAGTACTACCCAATTTGCGTAGTTCGCAAAATAAGTCAAAAACCATCAATTTTTCGTTGCAAACACAAAAGTTCGATAAAATTTAGTTGAAAAATTAGCAATCTATGAATATGAATCCTCTAACTGATGTAAATCGTTTTGCTATAAATATAAAATGAACTTTATATAATAGAACTAGTCATTTTGCAGTAATCGGTTGCAGTGAAATTTCGTAGAATTAGCATGCCTGACATGTTGTTAAATACAAATATTACAGCTATAATAATTGTAGTTTTGCAACAAAGTATACATTCCGAGAAGTGCCCTTGTATGGATAAAAAGCATGCGTTATAAATGTATCTAGTACAATAACCATCCATAAATAGCATTTCACACTTGACATAGCATAAAAGTTAGCTCTGCTTCTATATTACTTTTGCTTATGCTATTGAATAATACAACATTAAATTATTAATGACAACATCTAAACGGAGACGATAGGTAATAATCAAAATAGTTCCTGGTACCAGTGTGAAATATATTCATACAAGAGGTGACATGCATTATGCAAGTAGACACGCAAGAACAAAACTTGAACAATCCCATTGAATGTAGAAATGTAGTATGAAATGAGATTTGCATTTAAGAGAAAGGCTTAAGGAATTTAAGAAAGAAAAAAGGCTCATTCAGTTTATAAGTTTTTTGTGTGAAATATGTTAGGAATGCGAAGTGGAGCTACGGAACGGTTTTCTTATTTGAAGGGACGTATGAATGCAACCGCAACAACAGAAACAAGACTCGCTATGGAATTAGCAGCAAAGCTATGTGAGTTTCGAGAAGAGCTCCATCGGTCGCGCGAGCAAATTGCAAAGTCACATCCAAATCTGGATGAAATAGAGAGCTCGGTGCGCACTACCCTGGCTATCGATCGGACTCAACGTATCCTCCCTCAAAGTCGGAGTTGTACGGGTAGAACCCCATTACCTACATCTAGTAATAATAACAATTGCCCTGCTAATATAAACGGTGGATATGCAGGAAGTGTTAGTAGTACCAGTAGCAGATCTGCTGCTACTGCTTTTCCTGCTAAGGAGAAAGCAACTCAGCCGAAGCAGCCAGTGAAATCAGTTCCTGAAATAATCAACGAAGAATGGGAAAGTGCGGTTCTACGAGCAAAGGAAAACTTTTCAAGATCTTCTTATAATCAACGATTGCTAGATGTACAAGTGCCATCAGCCAACAATGGGAAATCGGGAGACCCTTGCCATTCTGAAGCTTCTCTTTTTCTGTTGGAGTCCGACTTGGACACGGGTGGGTGTGTTTTTTATTAACCTGTATTATTATCTTACTGTTTCATACGAAAAAGTGGGGAGCTCTATACAACTGCCTCACTCCACTGTACTACTATACTGGAGCGAAATCCCACACTTTTTTCATTGGCACTTGCATAGTCGCATGCTTCTTCTAGTATTTCATAGTAGAAATCGTAACTGAACCTTTTTCTAAACTCTTTTATCACTTTCATTTTTCTATAAATATTGAATGTGTGTATATGCATATAGGTAGATAGTTTTCATATATTACATTTGTGGTCACTTTACGATTCCCTTTCTCTTCCACCTCTTATTTTCTCACTTTGTAGTACATGGTTGTTGTTGTTACTTAAATATATAGAGCATATTTGGCAAATATTATTTCTTGTAAGCTCATGACCATATAACTCGTTTACAGTGTGTGATTTGTCTGTTTTGTTGTATATAATGTACCAGTATTTTACAGTTGTAACTGTGCCAAATTTTTTGGAGCTACAAGTTGAGGGGGAAGGATAATCAAATTAAAATGTGTTGTATGTTAATTGAAGTGAAGATGAAGTGTCATATTTCATAAAAAGTTTCATTTTCCCTCTAACTTGTTCGCATGAGAAGGCTTTGATCAAGAGATTACGTTTTTTCGTTTCCAACTTTCAATAAATGTTTATCGTTAGAAATGAGTGAATTTGATTGTGGTCTAAAATGAAAGTCTAGCAAAATCCCGTTCTGTAAAACAAAAACAATTCATAGTCATGTGAGAAATAACGGCGATAGTGGTGAGCAGTTTTGTTGGGGAAGTTTTAGCTAATAATTGGAGAGTCAACGGGATTGACCTAGTTACATCAATTTAAAATGAAGTGGGTGGCTTGTTATATTCAGGTTTTTCATACGTTTCCTATTTCCATCGTACTATAATATTTTCAAAAGTCGAATTTATAATTAAGTATTTCCTGACAAGTTCTAGGAGCAGTTCGGGAGTTCCCAGTGGACAACTCGTTCAATTATGGCGATTCAGTTCGCCTCAGAGATTTGGAGAGAGTATTAAAAGTTGAAGATTTGAGCACTTCTTCATTTGTTCAGAAGAATTCTTGTAGTTTACAAAATTTGTCCCTGTGTGGCGAGGTCCCAAAAATGGCCACACTAAAACCTGGCGATCCGGGTGGCGGCAGTACCAGCGGTACCAACGGGGGCAAGGAGGATCGTTCAAGATCCATGGAGTTCCTAATTGACGAATCTAATAAAAATGCTCATTTATTGGTAAGTCAATTTTTTAAAACTTAGCAGAATAAAGAAACGGTTTCATTTAGCTTGGCTTCAACAAAGTGAAAAAGTTGATGGCCTTTTCAAACTTACTTGCTTTCCTGAATTTAAAAAGATTATACATATTGATATTATTATTCGTTAAGTCAGTAGTGGAGACTGGAGACATCATAACAAACGTAATATGTAAAACCACTAAAAGCATCTCCAAATTTTCTTGTTTGGATCAAGCCAAAGCGAGTTTCATTCAATCGTTTTTCATCGTAGGACATTTCCTTATCCGTAAACATCTAATAACCCTACTACTTCCGGTTAAAATGTTATGACGGATTGATCTCTTTGTAAATAGTAAATTATTTTCATTTTTCTGCTGAATTATGATTTTTACATACTGTATTTTAGATATTTGCATTTAGCTGTACATGGAAATCTGAAAAACTAGAAGCATTCATCATCGATCAACCTTAGCTATGCCAAATTTATTATGCAACCAGATCAGAAATAATTCAATAAAAAATATAAAAGTATAAGTTTTTGAATACGTCCATTATTGATTAATATTAAATACAGATGGCTCAATCCAGATCCAACAAATAAAAACTTTTTAAAGGATATATATAGTTTATCCTATTTATAGGTATACATACATTAGAGGAAAAGGCAGAATAAGGCATTTTGTAAGCAGCGTGTATTACACTTTTTGTACATTCATATAGTATCATTGC
Organism: Lepidocyrtus cf. nigrosetosus NNG-2020; assembly: GCA_027744615.1. Taxonomy (NCBI): domain Eukaryota; kingdom Metazoa; phylum Arthropoda; class Collembola; order Entomobryomorpha; family Entomobryidae; genus Lepidocyrtus; species Lepidocyrtus cf. nigrosetosus NNG-2020. The sequence goes on along the minus strand of JAHZNK010001374.1, from coordinate 9,140 downwards.
CGGTTGGCCTAGTTCTTTATTATTATTATTTATATACGAAACGAACCCTATGATGAAGCAACGAGAACAAGGCACAACAACAGTAAAAGTTGTTCTCAAAACTTGTGGTGCTGGATTACTTAAGAGAAAGACACCGTTTAAAACAGAGAAAGTAAGTGCATGTTCTATCCTAATTCCTGAAAAACTTAATGCCCTGACCGTGTCTATGTTTGTAAATATTACTTAAACTCTAGACTAAACTTACAGTGAGTAATAGAAAGAAAGTGGATAAGCCTTAATAACAAACAACAGCGAATTATATTTTACGTAGAAAGTTAAGTAGTGGAAACTACACACTTGGGAAATTGTAGTAGAAAGGAGGAAATGAAGGAGTGGTGTATGTATTCTATGTACTCACAGAGCCCACTTTCTCTCTCGCACATACACACTTTCCCTCACTTTCTTCTACGTAATTGAAGCTGTTTTGACATGTCTTTTGTATGTAGGCAGCCTTCTATCTATAACGATTAGAAGGACGAGCTCATTTTAAGTTTGCGTCCTAGTCCTGTCTTGTCAGCGTGCTTTTTTCCTCGATGCATGCTTCTTTAACCGTTCCATTCAACGTTCCATTTATTAGCTTTGGCAAGAATTCTCACTCAGATAAGACAAAAGGAAACTTAGTTAGTAACTTAAATGGGGTTTTATCAGGAAAGAACCAATTTAAGCTTTCCTTTTAAGATGAAATTCGTGCTCCATAAGCACGGACACAAAGTAGTAAATGTGATGATCGGTAACAATGGTGTGTATGCCCACCACTGCTAGTCATTAGTGAGAAATAGTATTAAATAGTCATCTTAACGGTTTTGCTTGTGTGGTGGCGAGATAAGTAGCACTCTTATTTCATTGCTACTGTCATGGATCTGCCTGAAAAACATATTGAAATTCTGTTCACCTCTATTTTTCCGTTTGTTTGTTTTGAAAACTTTCACCGTCAATGCAAACCACTTTCAGAGCTTTCCTTGCTTTATGAACACGGTTTACTCTATGATCAGGAGCTAACAGAAGGCATTCTATCATCACATTCGCCATTGTTTTCTTTAATGTTTACTATTACTATAAAGTAAGAAAAATTGAAAAGCTCATATAATCTAAGCTTTGTTTTGGAGTAAATCCTTTCTGGCATTAAATATCAATTAAATGTAAAGGAAGAGAAAGTGTCATTGTCTTTGTACTCATGCGCCGAGTCGTTTTCAACGAGTATATTTAATGGAAACAGACGACTAACAAAAAACGAAATGTAGGATGCATTTTTATTATTTTATGGTATGTAAAAAAGACAATTTTGAATCTTTCAGAAAAATCTCAAAAAGTTATCCAATCAAACAAATAAGTAAAATGAACTATTCCAAAAAAAACAAGTACATGTTATATTCCTCCAATTACTGTTATTTTAAATGCGAGAATCATTTATTTATGAAAATGTGTTGGTCATTTTTTAATCTAATGGCACAACAGTAATAATGGCTGTCATTCCATAAATGGAGTTTCGCTATTGATTTATTTCAATCGTGTCATTTGATCCAAAAGTCTTTCATTTCTCATTGTTTGACTCGTATAGCTGCAAAATCTGAGTTTTCCCCTTTCGCAAAATTGTAGCAGTAGCATTATCAAACAAATAAGTAAAATGAACTATTCCAAAAAAACAAGTACATAACATGTTATATTCCTCCAATTACTGTTATTTTAAATGCGAGAATCATTTATTTATGAAAATGTGTTGGTCATTTTTTAATTTAATGGCACAACAGTAATAATGGCTGTCATTCCATAAATGGGGTTTTGCTATTGATTTATTTCAATTGTGTCATTTGATCCAAAAGTCTTTCATTTCTCATTGTTTGACTCGTATAGCTGCAAAATCTGAGAGTTTTCCCCTTTCGCAAAATTGTAGCAGTAGCATATAATTAATGACGCTGCCTACATGTTCTGACTCTATGTAAAATGAAACCGCTGCAGCTATAATACCAAACGTGTGTACCAATATATAGGTATATTTTGGATAGAAGAAAGTAGAGAAGCATTAATCAGTTTTTGAAAATAAAATTGAAAAAGCTTCTCATACTCTTACGTTAGTTGTAAGAGTTTTTGTTTAGTTCAGTTTAATCGAATCGAGTGAACAGCCAAACCGGCAGCTTTCTCATACTCCATTCACAAATTAAGAACGGGAACCAGGTTAGCAAATTCAATCTCGTAAATTTTGACGTTTTCATAATGGGTAGAACATGAAATGGATCAATTGCATTATTTATCTAAATACTTCAGATGCATATGTCAAGTGAGATTGAAACAGACCTTCACCTTAAATATTAGTATGAGGATAGGTTTCATTTTCCTCAAATTGCTTAAAATATACATCAGATTGACAAAATAGTGATAGCCTCTGTAATTAATTTATCATCGTCCTTGAATTGTCGATAAATTGGGCTTCAATAATGTATTACAGATAACGAAATTCGCAGACGTTTTTATGTTATTGGAAATTGAATTTTAATTTTAAAAAAACATTAACTGTGTATCCTTGTCATGTCTATTAAATAAAAGTAAAATGATTATTATGACTCTCTGGTTGTGGCTTTTTCCAAAAAATTACGTTGGGCAATGATAGGAACCGTGCATAGAGTTATAATTTCCCCATGCGTATGGTTAACTTTTGTGATAGAAAATAGTAAGTCTATACATATATGCTGTCTGTATTTTAAATTGCAATAGATGACAGTTCTTCTTGACAGTTGAATTAAATAGGATTATGATAAACTAATTCCACTATTATTAAAATATTATCTCCTGTTTATCGTGAAAACCAGTGCATTTTTGATTTCGGTCAGTGTTGACTAGTTGCATTAGTTAAAATAAATTCGAATTTCTAGCTATTTTATTGTTTTAATAGAGAAGAATGGTGACTCTTTTCTATTTTCAGCCTCCTGAGAATACTTTAATGAAAAATCAGGAGACAAGAAGAATGTCGGAACATGAGCTAAGGATCCAAAGGTCGTTACAAAAGTTAAACGTTCCAGACTGGTACAAAAACTATGCCCCGTCTGGTACTGTTTCAGCCGCTGTGACGCCAAACAAGTCTCGAGATTTTGGAAGTGGTACAGGATTAGCGGGAGGATGGCCTGGGTTGAGTACCTCCAAAACGAATTCTCTTACTAGTCTGCAATCCGCTGGTCGATATGCAGGTAACAAAATCAAAACAGATAGTGTGATATCCTCTTGATTATTTTATGAAGATCTGCTTAATATTTGGACACAACTTGTTTACACATTAAAGGGAGCAAGACAAGTTTTGGGTATGGAAGACATCGAACTACTACTGGGACTGCTTCTACTGGTGGTGGCAGATCATCCAGAGAGTCTCTCATGAGCCCTAGCTCTACCGCTAGTGCAAGTCCTTCACCAAACTTTGAAAGAAGTTCCTTTACGTACGTTCCATTAGTTTAATATACAAATAAAAACATTTCCCGCAAATGGGCTTATTTAATATCGATGATGTTATCTCAACTGTCATAATATTTAGATATGGAATGCCATATGCCCTCACAAGATTTGCAGCTGCTCGTATGAGCTGTGGTGCTAGCCCTGCTTCTCTTTCCCCTTCACCCTCTCCTGTTGGTGGAATTGGCACTTCCACTTCGACACCTGTTTCCTCAGGCCCAGCAGCCAGATATGGATATCAAAAGGCGCCATACCTTGGGTGGAGGTCTCAAGAACGACTGGCATCAAAATCACTTTATAGATCTCCGGCCGAAAGACTTGCCGCTGATCTAATTGCTCAGAAAAAACCCCCACCAGCTCCACCAGTTGTAGAGCAAGCTCCACCGCCACAAATAGAAATTAGAACGTCTCCAAAGAAAGAAACTGCATCATCAGATCTTAGTCTAAATAATAGTGAAGAATCTAATAGTCATAAGCTTAACAGGTAAAAAATTTCCAGACTAAATAGATACTAGTACGTTAGTAGATTCTACCGTCATCGTATTAACAATTGCTTGGTACCTCTAAAAGGATCGTGGGATAGAGTTAAATTGATCATTGTGTTGTTTTATTGAAAGGGTTCGGAGTTCCATTAAAGAAGTGTCAAATGCAATTGTGGATTACGTGAACGAAACAAAACCCTTAGACGACGGAATGAATGGCCGTGCATCCCCAAGACGGGGGTTGGTTTGGTTAGAAAGTTCTTTTGTGGGGACAAAACCAATTGATTCTCCAGGAACTCCTGACACGCCATCCACCTTTATGTCACAACGTGGCTCACGGAAGGAAACTAACACATTTCGTTTTGATTGAAACTCCAACTGATAAGAACAAAGACAACGAAACGAAAAGTGGAGAATCTAGCTCAACATCCCATTACACATCCTACCTTTCTCGCAACGGTGAGGAAACCAAATGAATTTTTTCTCAGATATAAAAATCAATTCAAAATCCTGTTTTTAAAAATGCACCTTCAAAAATAATTCGCAATGCTGTCTCCAAATGTTACTTAATTACTTTGCACTTTTCGTTTCAATTACTTTTTAAGTTGCCATTTTTCTTGATTTACTGCTAAATGTTACATTTTGAGGATCCATTATTACTACATAGGTAAATGTGTTGAATTTGCATGCACAAAGTATTTTCAATGTGTATAGTGAAACATTACAGTGACGCCAAGTACCAAATTGTGTATTTTATTACGTGGTAGTATTTTTTCTTTGTAACCCTTTCTATTGATTTGGCATCGTACCATTCGTACCCATGATTATCGTCAGTGTCGATTAACCAGTTAAAATTTGTTAATTAATTATGATTATCATTTGACAATGATTTATTTTGTTGCTTTAGTCGTTGGCAAACCAAAATATGAATTACCTTTTATTTGCTTTCATTCATAAGTTCCATGTTTACCTTTGTGAATGCGACTTTAGTTTTAATTATGTTTAAGTTTATACAAGTGTTGTAAAAATTATTATTATGATTTGAATATTATTGAGTCGTTGATTGAGTAAATACAAGTCTTATCAATTTCTTTTTTGTTTTGCATTTCTGTAAATGGTCACAATAATATGAACAATGATATGCCGACTGTTGTAGTCGTAGCAGGTTTGAGTTTTCATAAAGTACTGAAAGTTTACTGTTTTATGCAACTTGCATCACTGTATTTTTTGTGTAAGTGTACTTTAGAGTTGCAATTTAAATTGGCATCATTGATAAAGGTTTTTAATTAATCACACACATGCAAACAATAGAAATATCATTTCACAGCTCATTAATATACAACTGAAGTGAATAATTCAAATTGACATGTAGCTGACACTATATCGTTGACTAAATAAGAATCAGTGATGACAATTACACTTCGCCAAACATATATTATTCCACCATTAATGTTGTAGAAAAATTCTGCTGCTGTGTGATATTGCAGTTCCACAGAGTCATGTTTTTGGCAACATATCGGAAAAATGAGTAGCAAAAGGGGGAAATGACAATATCTAATGGATAGTTACAATAGTATATTGCATATAAAACTTAATAATTATTATAGATAACCACGTACAAATTTGATGATGATGTTCGCTCAGTGAGTCTTCGGAGTGCTCTCTAGTTTGTTCCTCCTCAACAACCTTCGTTCCATCACAAAACAGATTGTTACAAAATGTAAGATTTACTATTACCTAATTAAGTTTATCAAGGTAAGAAAAACCGCTAGTTGAATGTGAGTAGTAGTGTCAGTACAACCGCATTGAAACAAATTAATCTACTACAACATTGCGCATAGAATGCCCTACAAAATATATTGCCTGTGAACATTACAAAAAACATTTAAATTGCTTGGCTCGTTTCTCAAAAAAGTAACACGAATAACATAATATATTATTCTGCTGGCCTTGGCGGACATCAATTTAGAATTTAGTATCGCTGATATTAATTTTTCGTGGTCCTCTTTGCCCTGTCGTCTCGTCAGTCACTTTTCCGTAAAATAGAAATATGTCAAGAAATTAAAGTTGACTTTCATCCACACAGAATTTACATTCACCACACAATTCATTCATTAATAGATGACATTTGGTCTTCATTACAGAAGGAAAAAATAGTAATCATAATTTTATAAAACACCTTTCTCTGCTTTTTCATGCTTTTTAATATATTTTAAATTTATCTACCATAATTTTACCTAGTAATTCATTCCATTATACATATAAAATAATAAGGAACCCCATATATAATAGTTTAATCTTCTTCTTAATCTTCCTAAACGAATTATTCACATTCACTTTTCTTAGAATCTATTTTGTTATAAAATGTAATAATAATACATGACTGACTTTGATTATTAAATAATTGATTAACGTGTGGTATGTGGTGGTGTAATAATTAACTCTAAAAATAACTACTACTATGTAAAATCTCATTTGAAGGGGTAAAATGAGAAAAGATTCGTTTAATTTTTTTGTACTGATTGCATGTAAATTATAATATGCTATATATATTATTCAGAGCAAATGGAAGAGCGATCCAACTCCTCCTCAGTGTCTTCACCCACTTTGGAAGATATTCTCGATTCCTTACTCGCTCTGAGAAGGCCTAACAAAAAGTTCAGGTCACGGGGCAAAGGTATGCAAACACAAAGAATTTAAAAAACTGATAGATCACTCATTCACTTGTTCATTCATTTCCTTTCGTTGTTTTGTTCAACCTTTTTTTAGTTCTGTGTCCCTGTAGTTTTAGTTTTTAGACGCAATTTTTAAATACTAACCCCAACACACATTCTAAATTATTTCTTTTTATTACAAAAATCAGATTGATCATCCCTTTTTTAGTTATTACTACTTTGTCACAAAATAAGACACAAATTAGTTTCATCATCATTTTGTTTGTACATCCTTTCAGCTACTGTTATTATAGGTATTAGAAATTATTTATCCTGTAATTGTAATTCTGAGCAGTTTTTATGATCTCGCTCCATTAGTGAATCATTTATCTATAAAGCATTTTTTAAATGATAGTCTTGCAAGATCGCTTTTCCACTTTGCACGTGAATGAAATGGCAATATTTTTTCCATTTGATCTAAAAGCAGACAACGATAAATACATATAAAATTTTGCGAAAATGTGAATCAAATTTTCTTCAAGTCTGAAAAGGGAACAATTACCGTGACATGGATTTTTTTAAATGATCATACTAATAATGATAAGATCCAAAATTTCGCTGCATTTTGAATCTTTGCATAAATTCTGATTTGATGAAAACTAAAATCAACTTAACCCTTTAATATGCAATAATATTATGGTTGACTGCTTAGGATGACATTATTGCTTTGTTCATAGATAATTTAAACAGTGGTTGATGGTAAATCATAACACTTTCTCCTATGTAATATATTTTTGAAACAAAATTCCCACAGTATTGTCGGTAACGTTTTACGCTACGCTGACCTGAGAAACTAACTTTGAATTTCCTTAACCTTTTAAAACGTGCTTAGGATTTGAATAGATATGCTATTACCATATTATAGTATGCACAATTTATGATTTTTAACCTTAAAATAGCCGCTTATATGTACCTACATAGCTGGAGAAAGCATGACAAAAAACGTGTTGAGTTTCATAAGATACAATTTGGCTTGCTGTAGCACATCTTTCTCCAAACAATGTTGAATTTCATATTAGTACACTAACTAAATAGTAAAAGAAAAGTATGAGATAGGACAGAGGGTCAAGTTTATTAAATTCAGGACGGGAATTTGTAGGTCATGAGAGCACAGCAAGGATAGGAGGAGGTGCAGAAGGAGATTCAGCAACAACTCCAGTTTCCCAAACTCCCATTTCCCCATCAAAAATCGTAGCATCCACCACGACCACTTCTTCAATTCAGCAATCACCGTCAGCTCCATCATCTTATCATCAATATCAATACGAACCAAGTACAACCAGTGAGATTTATGCCACGTCCAATCGTTCAGGAAACAAATATAATACAAGTCAAACTCCACCAACAACTGTCTCGGATTGGCAGGAAAGAATGAATCAGCCTCCTGCCGACTCAACATTTTTACCCGGAGAATCTGAGACTTTCACTTTAACCGGTAACCGAGGGAGAGGAACAACTGGGGCAGCGAGTGGTATCAGTGCCACTTCAACCTCTGTTGTATCTATCAGTAGTTATTCTAGTAATAATAATCAACAAATTCATACATCTTCCAAAGAGGGGCAGCCGACAAGTAGATATTCGAGTGTTAGTAGCACTCCTACAACGACAGCAGCTACGGGAGGGAATGAGTTTGGGGGCTACGGTAGCAGTTCCTACACAACGCACTCTGCGAGCAGTTCCATTCAATCCACTCCAACTCATAAATCCTATCACAAGCAACAAAATAATCAATCATCAACCCCGTTAGCCAGTAGTAAAGACTATCAACACTCATCTGCCTCGTCATCTCCAGCAAAAAGTTGCTTAATTGACTCCACACAACGTGATGACAACGAGCTTCGTCAGAGTGTCCTCCGTACGGGGGGAGCAGCAACAGGGGCTGTTGGTGAAGAGGATGAGGAGCTAGCCTTTGGAAATCCTACGGAGATCCGTTCCACAGTAACAAGCTCCTCAGTGGCTCCAATCACTGGGGGTGTGATTGTGAACCCTTTAACTGGACTCTCAGAGTACTCCAATCCACCCACTCCAGCCAGACATCGACGAGTATCTTTTGATTTGGATTTTTCTGATAAGGAGGAAAAAAGTAGTTCAAGGTCTAAAAATAAGGATGAGACTGTTGGTAAGTTTTATTAATAACAATTTAAATTCAAGGAAAGGAGAAGGCATATGGGCACACATTAGGATATGATCATGCTAGTTTCATAATGAGCAGACTGACTGATCCAAATAATATTTTGCTTAAGGTAGAAAAACTATTAACATTTGCCAAGAAATATTGGAATCTTTTATAGTTTTATGCATTATGTTTTCATAAAAATACCATGCTTTGTGGAATGGAATAGATTATTTCTTAAAAAATTATAAAGGATGCATTTATTTTAACTCTAACAATGATTTAAAACTAAATACTACAAACGGCTAGATTTACAGCATCCTTTGATTCAGTCTGCTTAAACTTAATAGAAGTGTC
>JAHZNK010001373.1:0-16433 GCA_027744615.1 Lepidocyrtus cf. nigrosetosus NNG-2020 | reverse complement strand
AAATTGGCAGAGGGAGAAAAAACGGTTCAATGTGACTTGACCCAAAACTTTTTTGCCTAAAAGTCATTTGACCCGAATTTTGATCCCCAAAATCACTTGGAAAAGAAAGTGTTTTCACCCAAACTCAATTATGCAAAAAAGCAATAAATATGCATAAAACCCTAGATTTTTTCTAATATCGAATTGCAGTTAAAACTATTAAATCAAATAAACAAACTGCACATTTATATGCCAGGGAAGTTGCAAAACATGGTACAAGTTTAGCAATAACTAAAGTTTTGCGTCAAGTAAAAAATAAATTTGTATGCAATGCTGATGACGCTTCTGCGCTTGGAAGGACTAGCCATTTAAAGAGGGTTATCCGTCAAGCAAAGAGACAAATAACGGACAAAAAACAAATTGGAACCAACAGAGACGATGTTCGTTACCGGAACATTTGACAGTAACAATGCAGTGAGAAACCAAAAGTTTCTTCTCAATGATATACCTGCACCCAATACAATTAAAGTATTATTCACCCGACGATCCCATTCGGGAAGTTTACGAATACTTTGAAGAATCATATTTAAACGTACAATGGCATTCACAATGCTACCAAAATTGTTAAAAATAGCATATTTTAAACCGGTAAAAATTTATACTTTGACTGAATATATTCTTTATTTTTTGTCATTTTATAACTTCTATACAAGAATATAATATTTTGTACTTTAAAAACAAGGGTTTTCAATATTTCATTTCATTTTTATAAATTTGGGTCAAATGACTTTTTCATTTTGGTGGAAAAAATTAAGGACTAGAAATTAGGGTGAAAAAGATAAAAGGGTTTAAAAATTTGGGTCAAGCCACCGCACACCGAAAAAACTATGCTAGACATGGAATGAAAAAAGCTTGCCTAAAGTCCAGTGAAAACGAGAATTTTCTTGCTGTTGATGAAAGAAATTTATAATAGTAACAGGTAGACGAGCTAAACCTTCTATTTTTAATACTTCAAGGCTATTTCAGTCAAACTTGAGGAACTGGTCAACTGCTGCTGGTGACGATGATGATGGGTTCTTGCGTGAAGGAATGAGCTAAAGCTGGTCATCACCAAATTGCATTGGTTGATTTGATGGTTATATTTGCTGAGGGATGGATTATTTTTTATTTCAAAGAAAGATCAAAATTTAAACACGGGAAGAAGGCGGTCCATCGATGATGGTTTCTGTGAAGTAACTCTTTTCCTTGCTTTTCATCATCATCATCACTCTCAACAATAGGAGCCACGTCCTTCAAAAATATTTCCTTCCACATACAAACTCACATTAAAAAATCATTCTGGTCAAACAAAGGGACATGCAAAACATTCCTAATCGCATTTATCATCCTCATCATTCATCGGAATGATTTCTATAACGTGACATGATGGAGGAAGGGGAGTGGGAAGAAGAAGTAAAATAGAAAAACGTCGGGGGTGAGTGGGATAATTGCAGTATTGCATACACGAAAAAATTCCTTCTTTTCTCGTCATATCACACCACCATTTCTCACAATATTTTTACACACGATTACAAAATCATGTATGCATAACCTTTCGACATTTCTTTAAACTTTTGCTTATGTTCTCCTCTGCTCAATCAACCCTTCTTAAAATTATCCGTGGAAATTGATGCTTCGAATTTTTAGTTAGTCATCTTTTTAAAAGACAGTATTTACTTCCTTTCTTAAACATTCTCTATTTTATTTACATTACATCACCTCATCATCATCCAAAAAATGTTCATGTGTAGAATTGCAAAAAATAAGAGGCAGATGGATTGTCGAAGATGAAGCAACGTTTTCCCATTTGATCACATCATTAATAATGATTTTCGTCTCTTTCCATCTTACAAAGTACATCTTTGTCCTGTTCTTGATATGAGTTTGTTCCTAAAAGGAATTTTTCAAACTTTGCAGCTACAATAACAAAAACTGTTCCTCTCTTTCAGTTCCTTTAAAGATCGCATTCCAATCCACCCTCTCATCCTCTTTCTGAAAAAAATGTTGGTGCAGCTGCTCTTCTTTTCTATTTTATCCTCTTTTCCTTTCTTCACATCTTTAAATAAATTCTTGCAACATCAATTACAAACAGAGGGAATCATATTACCATTTTCAATTCTACAAAAGACGAATTTTAACAACCAGTTAAGGAAAAGGAGTTTTTAAACCCAAAGCTAAAGAAATATTTTATTCGATTCTTTTTACTGACTGTTTTGGGAATCACTAATTCTTACAATTATCATTAGAATTTTGTATCTTCGACTAAATATTATATATCACAACAACAACACATAAAAAAGAGTTTTGTTGGAATTCTTTTTTAAGGGTTGAATTCTTAAATACCCCCATCACCCTAATATTTAACAGAAAATATGAATGTTGGTGGTACTTTCTCAAAAAAGGATAGGGAAGTTTTCTTCACTTTTATTTATCATAAACACACATGACGGCAATTCCAAAAGTGATTTTGTCAAAAGAAAATGAAATTCTTCCGACATTCATTTAGAAGCATTTACATTCTTAAATGTTATGTTTCATAGAGTAAAAGGTATATATGACGCTGTTGATGATATATAAATACATGATTGAGCAGACGATTTTACACATCTCAGTTTTTCTTCGGAAATAATAATGCACATTAAATATTACATACCGCACACTGATTTACGCACATTGTCGGAATCGTATTGGATTACACAAAAAGTAATTTTCCAGGGAAGAAAGATAGGTTGTGAGTTATGCTCAATAGGAGTACAAAGGAGTAGAGATACCTAAACTGCCCAATAATCTCGCTAAATAGAGGAAGAGGGTCGGAGCAGAGATAATCGTATTCTTATTTGGGGTGAGCCATAGTTTAGAAAAGGAGCTTCAAATCAAAACTGAATAATTGTACTTTGTTGGTGTTCCTTCAGTAATGTATATTTGTTTGTCTTAATGTGCATGTAATCAGAAAATAAAAGGCTGCAACTCTAACAACTTCAACGAAAAGGAATTTTAAGAAGTTACTGAAATTCTTTTAAGTAGAAGTTAAGATAGGTACGTATATAATTACACGCTGGGTGGCATATACATTTTATGAATAATCTGCCATTTTTTCTCTCCTTCTCTGATTCACGCAAAGCCCGCTCTAAAAGTAAACAAATGAAACGAGAAAACGACAAAGGAACAAGAGAGAGGTAGAAACTATGCGGCACTTTGTGTTTGTACACTCATCATCACCTTTTCTACTCAATCGGTAATCGATTAGCAGAAATTTCTTCGTTTTACTTAAAATATTTCCCCTTATAAGATATCCGGCGAACAAAAAAGCAATTACCCCCAAAGCAAACTATTTGGAGACATGCAAAATCGCAAAGCAAAAACGCAAAGGTTGGAGACAACAAAAAGCATTTTAAAGCAATTTTTTCACAAAAAATCTTTTAAGTATACTTACGCTGATAGGTCCTGAAGAATGTTGCTGTTGATTATTATGATGATGGTGGGATGATGAGGTGCTTGACGACGACGATGACGTGGACTTCCCTTCTTTGGGGAAGTATTTTGACAGTTTTTCATCCAGGTCGACAAACACCCAATCCGACCCTGTAACACGTAGAAAAGAAATAAAAAAGTTTAACTTTGTGAGTATTTCAGAGTTAGCACATAAGTGACATATTTGGATGCAAAAAGTGTCAAACCTTGCATGCACATATTTTCTTTACTTTGTTTTAGATTACATTTAATAATTTTTTGATGATCAACGTCTGTACATTTGTATCTATTATTAAATCATCAACAACAGTACCAGGCGCCTGGCGTCAATCTTCCAACTTTTCATGTTTCTATCTACATTATCATCATATCGGAATAATGATCAACATCACAAAGTAATTGGAGATTACTAACCAAACATGATTTTATAAACTCGTCATTCGCATGAGCTTCCTTCAAGCCTAGCCTGACATGCCGGTCATTTTCCCTCATTAAATTATATTTATATTCATCTGGTCAATCAAATCTCACCGATTCATTTCTTTAAGAAATATAAGCACAGGTTTTAAAGGGAAGTTAGATCATGAAATCTTTGCGTCTCGCAAAAAAAACCAAACCAAAGATGATCGGGTAATGATCGACAGGGAAGAGAGTAATTTTTATTTATTGGTCAGTTATTATTATTACAATGTTATAATACCTAATCCAGTATGCCGACTGTCTATGTCTGTCTCAAGCAATGAAATTCTTCTTACACAACAGCAACAATACTCTAAAATAGCTATTATTACTTGTTATTACCTTATTTTGCCTGACTTTCTTAGCAAGCCTCACGTTTCCTTGTGAGAACCAGTCTTTAAATACACAATTTATGTGAGATGAGCAAAAGCAAGTAAAAACCGAATATTTTATGCTCACTATGCAGATAATGCAGATCAAATCAACATCTTCCTCACAACATTTCTTCTCCTAGTCTATGGTTCACCCTCTTTTCGTGCTTATCATTACTATCATCGTCAAGTTGTTGAATTGGGTGTAGTAATTTTTCTCATATTTACATGAGAAATTCGGCATTATCGAAAAAATACTCATCATTATACCTAACAATTTTTACGAAACAACATTATTCTATGGTGCACTTCATATAGTGCAACACAAATTTCTCAAGACAGGTTATTCACTCAAAAAATGCTCAATTCGAATAATTTGATAAAAAGATTAAATTTTTCGCGTAAACGGTGATTCAGTAGATGAATTGTTTTTATTCATAAGCTCACTAAAAGTATTCTTGAATAAAAAAGTGGGAATTTGTTTGAAAATTGTTATTTGACACGACTTAGATCTTATTGGTCATGAGCCAATTACTAAAACTATGCAATCAAATCTGTCCAAGAGGGGATGGCTTGAGAGAAAGTAACCAGCCACTTGAAAATCAGTTTTTGGTAAAAAATATTAACAGTTCACCATTATTACTGGGTCCCACCTTTATCTTCATGTAGTTATTCTGGTGTATCAATTATTTTTATAAACTAATGGTCAGTTATAAGCTACCTAGTAATGATCCGTATCTCATCTCATCATTTCATGATCTTTTACACGTCATGTACAAAATTTAAGATTTTTGCTTCAAACTTTTCAAGTTTAATGCTTTTGATGCCACGATAATTTTATAGTTTTTCGTTTTAGCTACTTTTAAAACTATTAAAAATAATAATAAAATATCTTCCTTATTTATTTACATACATTTAAAATAGTTTTTACCACAAAAACATGTCTGATCACCATTATCAACCTCTCCTTCCTCCTCCCTCTTACTCCCAAGTTTAATTTTATATCAGAAGAAAGGAGGAGAGGGAAAGAGAGATTAGATTATAATTGCCCATTAACCATTACTTTACGTTTATCTACATAAAATAAATTAGTTTTGTAGCAGTAGCTCAAATGAACAGCATCAGCAGTCACAGATTAAATAACAATGTGATCTTATATAAGTAATGCGCTAAAGATTTTCCTGATCACCATGATCATCATCAACATCATGCCGAGAGTCAAGTACAAAAGATACAAATCTTTCATTTTTATTTACATGAAAAAAGCCTTAAAGAATGTAGATTTACCAAGAAGGATTACACATTTACCTAAGCACTATGCATAAATACATGAAAAATATCTGTTTAAAAATCTTCAATGAACCTTAAACAAAAAAATCTTATTACTTTAACAGATTCCTATGAAGTACCTATTTCACTACACTCCCTATCATTAATGTCCTCTCATCCATATTTTAGATCTAATCAATCCCACAAAAAGGTAGTAACTGTGTGGAAGAATTGTAGTTTATTTTGTCAAGTGTATATATTTAACTAGAAGCAGAAAATAAATACCCTTTTGGTTATTGCATTTGCATTATTGATGCTTTTGCTGCTGCTGGTTTCATAGAATTAAAAAATCAAGTAAACATAATTGAAGGAGATACTGCTTCTGGAATTGGAATAATACCAATTTTTACTTACTTAAATATGCATCAAAAGGAGGGGAAAGTCGAATCGATCGATGAATTTTCTTCGAGATTTGAGGATGGTGTGCATAGCGATCAGTATGATGATAGTGGTGGTGGAGAGTTAGCAGCACATATTTACCATTTACGTTTTACACGCTACTCATGACATTATTATTAGAGAGGAAAAGATGTGAGATAGCACTGGGATATCATAAGGCTAAGGGAATAATGATCTTTAAGAACAAGGAACAAGTATTATTATAAGAACCAAAAACACACCTTTGATTAACGAAATAAATCAAGGCAGCAGCAACAACATAACTACTGACCAGTGAGAGCAAGCAAAGTAGTGAGCAATGAGCACATATATAACTAAATTTTTTGACTGGTTGAATTAATCGCAGAAAAATAGGAGGAGTCGTATCAGCATCAAAAAACTATTCGATATACAAGATAATTTTACGTGTAAGACTTTTTCCCATTTTTGGTTCGCCACGATTGAATCTACTGCTTAAACCTTTTCTTTGATATTTAAAACCTTTTATTTCTTCGGAGCATCAGCATTTTTTTATTATTATACGGTAGCCTTCTTTTTTGAATAATAATTTTTCGTTTTATTTCAATTCACTATTTCTATTCTCTTTTGATATGGCCTTTTTAATTAATTTGACTGACTGACTTTTTTTATTGGTTACGTATTCTAATAATCCATCCATTTTATTCATTTTAAGGCTTAAACTTGACTCGCATTGCCTTCAGCAGATTTGCTCTGCCGTGCCCAAAACGCAAATCTTTGAAAAATGATGTAATGTTTTACTTTTCAAACTGTCTTCAACTTTTTCGTATCCGCTTGATTTTTTCACTTAAAGGGATATAGGATTATAATGGGATGGAATGGTGTTGATGAAATTGATGCGGAAATCCTTAATAAACATTTGTGTGTGCCATTTTATTAAAAATTATAATGTTTCAACCTCCGCATTTTACCCAAACGGGGTTATATCTGTAACGATGACTAAAAGCGAAAAAAGAACAAAGAGAAAGAAATATAAGAAGACAAGGAGCAATCAAACATCATTCATCACGCAAGAAATCGAGTATACAAAATTGGGATTTACAGTTTCTCTATGATTATGATTATTCTCTCACTTGATTGGGTTACTACATTTACCAAAAAACAAGCATGTTTACTCATTATTACTACTGGCAGTGTAGTATTATCATCATCATAATCATCCGCCTGCCTAATCCCTGAGTTATTTATGCAATCGCCTTAATCAACAAAATAAACTCCAAAAAAGAATACGGTATATTTCTTTCTTTCGGTTCAAACCGATAATGTGAAAGGTGAAGGCACTCATACTCATGCAAATTTAGAAATTAGAAGATAAATTTATGAGTTTGGTTTTAGTGACGATGCACTCGGCGTTCTTCATTTTCTTACCAGTTTTGACGGCAAGTCCAAAAATCTGGGGATGGACTACACCTCGTGCCACCAGCTCGCCCTCCACTCGATTCCAAATTGCACCGCATGTTGTCTTCCCCTGTGAAAAATATTATCAATTCACACCTTTAAAATTAATGGCTCTTTTTCACATTCCAAAATGACTTTTCCTTTTTTCATTATGTGCTAAATACAAAAGCTATATGTATGTACGCATTTATCACGAGGTAAATGATACAAAACTCCCCATCGCATAATTGTTAAATGAGCCCAAAAGTGGTGGAAAAATTCCTGGGCATACTGTTACAGGGAACAACATCGCAACGGGTTAAATATAATTTATGTACAACCTACGACATCAGCTTTGTTGATTACAATTATATGATTATGTTCATTATTAAGTATTTCTAAAAAAGACTAATTTTCTGCTTTCACAATAACAATAATAATGAAAAATATGCAATGAAGTGAGCAGGTGTTGTGTGGATGCTCCTGACTTGTAAGTAACAACGTGTGCTTCTTGTAGTAATGAAGGGTAATTGTTAGCGAATTGGTTAAGCTTAAGCTTTTACAGCGCAAAAGGAGATCTTATCGTTTTTCTTTGCGACTTTGCTAAAAGCTTAAACTTTTTCGTTCTCGGCTCATCTTCACTAATCATCTACAGAAGAGCATGTACCTATACACGAGAACACAATTAATACTTATCAGGGGTTGCTATTAATTCCGATTTATTTCATCTGCCTTGTGTGTGCAGAATAGAATTTAATTCAAGAATGCAAAGACGTAAAATCTTCTTAGCAGGGGCATAAGCGAAATTGTCACCAGCGTCCCAGCATCAATTCATCATCAGTTTTAATCATCGTTTGAATTATGGTTTAAAAGAATTTACTAAAAAAGGGTTTGCTGCTATATAAGCTTAAAAAATCTACACCCCTCACAATTTAGGAGCAACAGGTGGATGAGAGTACACAGCGGTCCATTTTAATGCGGCATGAAATTCCTTTGAGTAAGTGTAAAAAATTGCGTATAACATAATTGCATATTACGATAGAATGGAAAGGCTAATCAAAAAAGCCATATTACGAAATGACATATTGTTGTAATTTTCAATTAGAATTTTTCATTTTTTCAACCACTTTTTAACATTTTTGCATTCAATCTTTTTATTCATACCTATCTGAAAAATGCTCACTTTATGCTAATCTCGCAGCAATCTCAGACTGAAAATTGAAGTGAAGAAGTATTACGAGCGAGACATGATGGCTGGCGAGAATAATACTGGATAATTTCATCATTCCATAGCTTCAAGGTATGCTAATTACATTCCACTGTCCAAAAAAAGAATAATGTATGAAAATTCCATTCCACATTCAGAATTTTGTAATCTTTGCTGCCGGTGGTTATGTAGATATACCGATGAGGCTCTCTGGAGAAGCGGTTAAATTGTTTGTTGTTAGAAAAAGTAATTTAATATTCCCTTTCATAGAAATCTTTACCAAATAAGAGCATTGCTTACGTAATTCAATGGAATGTCGAGATATATTTCTTGGATAACATGACGCTGACGGGGAAAGACACATTTCTCTTTTGCTTCCATGAATGAAAAGGGGAAAACAATCTGTGAGATTTCACGTATCATACATTTTCTACTTAAAAACAAATTTGATTTAGTTGCAGCTGCCAAAAACAGCAAAGGATTTGTTTGTTTGTAATTTGTGAAGCCCACTCATTCATAATAGAAATTGTCAGTTGGAACAAAATCATTCTTGTTTGTCTCGCTACGACTAAAAAATCTTAATATTTTTTCCAACCGTTTTTCAAGGAATTCATTTTTATTTTTTAGTTCTGAAATTCCTCACTGGAACGCCATATTTTTCCTCCCTCATCTCTCCCATTGTATACCTTTCATTATTTCAGCTTCTGTTGCTGAAGGTGGTGTTGTGAATATTGCTTTTGGTTTAACTTTATGAAACATTATTATCCTCATGATCATCATCATCAGCGTCAAAATATCATCATGAATTCTGCATGAACTGGTCCCGCTTGAAGGTTAAATGTAAATGTTTGAATGCAAAGGAATTCCAAAACAGTTTGGCATCATATCGGCAATAATAATAAGCAGCAGAAACTCATTGTGTTATATATTTCATCAATTCACCTTGATTTTACAAAGGGAATATCGCGCTAAATGTCAAACGACGCTTTGCCATTTTCCTTCAAGTTCATTTTTTAAAGAATGTTTTACAATAACTCAACAGCTATTCTTCATCCTTTTTTATTGATGAATATTATGATGCTTTTATAATGTAACAATGCTGTACTCTCTTCTCACCTTTGTTTTCTTTTCAGACACTCTTTCCATTCAGTAAATCGTTGAGGACAGTAAATAACGATAATAATACATGTGTAAGTAATGGCATTTCAGCTAAAAGATAATGGCGAATCGTGTTGTATCGTGTGGTGGGCTCTAACATATCCTCTCTTTCATTCTTTAAGAAAAAATAAAAACTTTTCTTGCTTTTGGTCTAAAGAGCAACAAAACAACAACAAAAATGCGTTTTTTAGAAAAGATCGTGTTGTCGTGAACAAGAGAAAATTATATTCTTCCTTGTGAAAATTATTAGTTTGAATTTAAAAATTCTGTTAAAAATTTCTTTACATTCTTTCATTATTTAAGTCGATAGGGTTGCTTATTTAACGCAGTTGTTTTGCCTTCTTCTGCCCGAAGTGATTTCTGTACCACCCTGCTATTTATAATTAACACAGAGTGAAAATTGAGATTAAAATTTATAATTTTTGAAAATTAAAAATGTGAACGGTTTCGATTAAAAAAGCTTTTATAAAAGGGCTATAAAACAGAAGCTTCCGGGAAAATGAGAATCGTGAAGAATTTATGACGAAAATGAGAAAGGGACAATAATGAATTTACATTTTCCATCTTTGCTTAATTAATACATAATACACAGCATGTGTGAGTTTGCCCATTATGTCAACATGATTGTTGTTAAAATTACTTTTTACCTACTACCGGTGGCAAATGTGACTGTCCAACTGTTCTTTCCTTTAGATGAATTATTATCGTCATCATCACAAGACCAACACAATATTTTCACTAGCCTTTTCTTTCATTCCTTTCCATTTTCAATGCATCATTATAAAGCTAATGTGCTTGAAGAATAATAATCACTATCATTACGACTTAATTGTTCTTTTCTACCATTTCTTTGAAAAATGTTTCAATTGGCTAATGAATGAAAGAGTAATTTCAAGGGCTACTGTTTTGTGAGAAGAAAGCAATAGACTTTGCCAGGAGTGCAATCTTTTGAGCATCTTTCTTCAAATGACCAGCAAGAGGATTAGCTTATTGAAGATTTCAAGTGCATGAAACTCCTTAGTAGACAATAGAGATTACTTTAAGTATAATGAATGGCAAAGAAAGAATTCCAGTCTATATTTCTTCACCAAAGATGTATTTACATTCCTTCGAATCTCAAAGAAGAATACAAAGTACAAATTTCACGAATTCTTTTGTATCCTTTCTTTACAAACTTTTGCCAACGAACGATGAGTGCTCGACAGTTAAAATGAATGTGCTAATTTTTTCAATGACTGAAAATTAGGCAAACTGATGTTGCAGTGAACCCAGTCTCGGAGACTACTGAATACATCCTACGTTAATACTAATGGAGAAGAAATGATGATGTACACATCAACAACAATTGCTTTTACTAATTGTAATAAATTACTGTACAAGTACAAACATCATCCTTGTCTCATTCATTTATTACAATGGTATAGGTATGCATTTAATAAATTCAAATTCCGTTTCACTGCGATCCAATTAAATAATCAATCTTTTTGATTTCGTAGACATTTAAGAAAGAATAATTTTATTCTTCTCGGGTTTTCCTGACTTGCGTCCCTTTTTGTTTCAAGAGAAAAGTAACCGGTACTAAAACGCAATTATAATAATGACACTTCATTTTAAAAGAAATCTTACCTCTATCGAGATGAGGATAGTTTCCCCAGTTAGGAGCTCAACGGTCACACAACGCTGGTTGACTCCCGCATTCGCATTCAACCCGTCAACAGTCCCGCTTCGCATAATGATCCAATGGCCCCATTATTCAACTCTGCAAAATAAGAAAAAGCAACATTTTCAAAAATATAATCATCATCTTTATACTTCTCATCAAATAAAAATACATTATAAATCATTGAGAAATTACAATGAGGATCCAATACATCAATATGTCGATCAACAAACTAATACATGATTCATGACATTGATATACATGCACACGTCTAAACTTAAAATTTCTCATTTGTCAAATTCCTTCACCATGTTCGTGCTTTCATTTGATTCCTTCTCTAGATTATAGCTAGCGCAAAAGATGAGCTGAATTTAACCGAAACGGTTTTTATGGCGAGTGAAAATTCATCTTCCATCGATCAATATCATATCGTCACGGCATGGTTTATTGCAGATCAGCATATAAGGTCAGCGACGCCATCAACAGTTACCATCAATAGCTGTTTTAGCAATCATGCATGTAGTTTTTGACTGTAATCATTGAATGAAATATTTCAAGCATTCCTTTTTTACTGATTCAAAATCGGTGCTTGAAAAATCTTTCAAGGTCTTCGTTGTAAAATTGGCTTTTATGCTACCTCCCATCCATTCTATCCCAATGCATGCAATTATTTTTATTGAAATATAATAGGAAGTTAAAGAGATCTCTGCGTGAAATAGGAATGCCATGTAACGATGTACAAAACCGATAGTATGATTATAAACTTTTATGATCTTCCGGAACTCAAAAAGGCGATTCGTGTAAAATTTAATTGTGATAAAATATCTGCATGAGAACTGAATCACTTTTCATTTTCCTGAATTTTTTACCTACGCGGAGAAAGAAAGTACGGAATTAAGAAGAAAAATTCCTGTACTTCGAATTTTCAATCCGATATCATCTACAGATATGTATTTATTGCTAAAGAATGAGAAGTTTGATCCGATAAATTATTATTTATGAGTATTTGATAACCAAAAAGATTATATGGCTTTTCACGATTTCAGTTTTGTAAATTGCTGATAGGAAGAAAGTAGTGGTATAGGTACTCTTTCTCTAATCCATTTGACTATGGATGATTTATCTCATAAATTCAATTAAATCCATTCAAGCATTGTAAAATATTCATATAAAAAGTTCTTTATTGGTTTGTTATAAAAATCCTCATAAAAATTTATAAAACCTGCATGATTTTTATTGCCAATTTGAGTAAAAAATCTGGCATTTTTTCAAACTCACTTCAATTGGCATTCCATTCATTTTGCATAATAATTTTTTTTGAAGCTGTCGATAGTACTAAGAAAATCTACGAGAATGCCAGAACGAACTATTTACCTCACCTTCACTTCACCATCGCCACCATCAGAGAATTTTGTAAGGTTTACAATAATCCTCCCCTCCTTATGAGCGCACGCATCATTCTAATCATCAACAACATATCAACAACAAATCCTGCAAAATCAGCACAAGAGCACGATCTGACCATTAAAATACTATAGTGGAGAAGAAAAACAAAGACTAGATGATGTACGATATGCATACAATGGTGACATAAATTTTGCCTTGTGGTTCCTTGTCAAATTACATTTTATGCATGTTCCACTTTGCTCCTTTTGTATTTCAACTTAATGATGAGACAAGAGGATCACATTGAGCAGAACCATGTTACTTTTTACACATTCCTTTTATAAGTTCGACATACATAAATACTGAGAAAACTAAGAAAAAATTCTTTCTGCAAACATTTTTCTTCAGTTCTTTACCTTTCTTGCTTTACATCTGTGATAGGACAGCTATTATCAATAAAAATTACGTTAAAATCAATCTGGACACAGTTATTTCTCTCTTGTAGTTTTATTTTGCATTTAACGACAATGCTCAAACAGATGAGCATTAATTATAATGGAAATTTTGGTCGTTACACTTGCCATACCGGATAAAGCTACACCTGTAATTTTTATCCTTAGTTCATGATGACAAATGAGACGTTTAAGTCAAATTTTCGTTATAATATTGGTTATTCACGGTATCCCAAATAGGTATAATATGCATTTTTAAACGTTAATTGATTGCAACATTCCATTTCTATCGCCAACGTCAAAGTATATTTCGTCTCACTGTCTGACTGGCAATGTATGAATACTTCACAACAATGTCTTTCAAACGACTCTGTCCTCATATTTGGAGTTTTTGTTAGATGAAGGATCATTTATTGATGAGCCGCAAGCTGAAAAAGGAATGGAATGTGAGATGTTAGAATAAAAAAAAGGATGTTGAAGAAGAAACCAAATAAAACTTATTTTCTTTCTCCATATAATGGTTGTCTCATTCTGTAAGGCTTTAACAGTTTTAGAATGAGAGTGATATGGTGGCGAAACCAATCTCAGCAATTCATTTGAGGCTGAAGAAATGACACTTTTCAAACGGATTTTATGCAAACACTTATACTTTACTAATATTTTAATACCCTATATAACAGGCGGTTATAAAAATGTTCAACATGGTTAGTTAGAAGCTGACTTATGTCATCTTGATTGGATTCGCTTGAGGAGGAAAAACCACTTGCAAGAATTTGCAATTAAACATTAAATCACTGAAAGAGATAAATCCACAAAGGCAATGACAATGAAGTTAAAAACTCATAGGGAGAGGAAATTTTAAAAACGCTTTTCAAAATGGATAATTGGCTTCAAAATGGATAAGCCCGTACTTTATAACGAAGACACCTGTTGAACGAAAAAAGTTACTTATGCCCTTCCTACTTAAAATCTTAAAATGAAAATAATGTCATTTTGTAATAAACTTCAAATAATATTGATAATAATGACACTGATAAGGATTTTATGACATGCTATATAATATTTTACATAAAATGGACATGAAAATCCATTGAGGCTGAAGGAGAAAGAAAGACAGGACAGTGGCACACATAACGTCCACATCCCTATCCCCACCTTTAAGTCATCCGCCTTAAATTTCTTACTCTTTTTAAACCACCATCATAGAATGATAATAAATGCATTAAAATCCCATTTATATCACATTACTACATGTTTTACTGCTAAATGGAAGAAGTAGAAGAAGGAAAATAATTTTTTTCTTACAAAATGTTTCATACCCATCATCATAAAAATACTAAAATACTTACTTAGGTGGATATAACAGTTTATTAATATAGCCATTATTATTAAAAATGTGCTATCTATAGGCAATATTTTCTTAAGGTTGTGTCAAGTGTGGATTGTAGATTAACGAATGATTTTATTGCTTTGAAAACTACAGGAAGACAAGGTAACTGGTATTACTGTAGCAGTAGGTAGTAAAATATAGTAAAATGGTTGACGATAATGATGACGACGATGATGACGCTAAACTTGACTGTTTTGCTATATTTTGCACTAATATGAAATTATACTCTCTCCTCTCTCTATACGGTTTTTTTGCATCGTATGACGATGACTGGGATTTGCGATAAAGGTGTAGAGGGTGGGCCCTCGAAAAAAATAATGTGTATGGATAAGAAGAATTGAATGTAAAGAAAAGAGAATGTATTAAACTTGTCAGTTTACTTTAGTCAGCCAAGAAGAAGGAAAGAAAAACTGGTATTTGTTACAGGAATGTCGAATATATGATGGGACGATGATAATCATCATCATTGTAGTCAACGAGCACATAAGAAAATATTTTTATAAGCTGCAATAGCCACAACAAATACATTTACTTTTAACGCCATCATCATCGTCATCATCATTGACGCCGTCGTCGTCATATTCAAAGCAAATACTGAAATTGCCAATCTTTCCTGTAAGATGAGCCAATGGAATTTCCTTCAACTAAAAAGAACTTTGTTCAGAGAAAAAATCGAATTTAAGTAAGCATAAAAATATAAATATTTTTTAAAAAGACTAGTGGGGAGGAGTGGAATGCTTGCTGGTACTACTGCATACCTGTAGTTTCCTCCTGTTTGAAATAGGGACATAACTTAAGTGCAATAAAATGGAAATGAAAGAAACCTACCACATTCACCAGCACCACTATTGCCACTAAAATTATTGCCTCATGCAATTTAATGGCACGTTTTTATTATTTACTTTTCCGTGATTTTAAGGTTAATAAAAAAGTGACTTTTTGTACATTTTCAGATTATACACTTATTACAGCGTATCATCATAATAATCATAATATAATAATACAGCAAGTGAAAAAACGTCATTCATTCTTATTTTTAATGGGCTTGCAGGAACACAGGCACTTATCCTCCTAATCCTAATCCAGGGGTATCTTATATCTCTGGTCAAAAACTTTATGGGAGGCAAGTGGCAAGCAAGTCAAAGTGAAAGGCCAAGTAAAAAGCGTCTAATTGTAAGACAGATTGCTTTCTTGCAAGCTGCTTTTACATTTTGGCCTTCATCCAACACAACATAAGGATTATGAATTACACTTTTTAAGTATGGTTTTAAAATATTCAAATTCATGAAAATTGCAAGATAAACTTAAAATCCTACTCATAAAAAAGCTGAAGGGGTAAAATTGTTCTGCTGATGTCGCTTATGCAAAGGTGCAAAAATGTATACGTGAGCTAAGATAAAAGGGACCTGTTATACCCTGTCCAATTTAAAAATGCGAGTAGAAAAAAGCTGAACAATAATTGTGCATACCTTTATAAATACTCAAGAACAAAACTGCTCAATGCAGCATAATTTGTTAATTCGTATCAATAATGAGCAATAATTTTTATAATAAGTAATTGATCTTGTAGTAATCCACCTTGTTTTGACATATTAATGATAAGCCATAAAGTATGAGCGCTTTTAATGTATCCACTTCACATCTTATACCAACAAAAATGCTGCTGCCACGAAAATCCACTTTCGCAAATCTCAAATGAAATAACAACAGCAGGATAAAAAAGTATTTTATTATTAAA